>VXAY01005810.1:750314-867808 GCA_013399855.1 Oxyruncus cristatus
CGAGATTCCCTCACCTCACACAACCCTCGCCCCGGGCGGCCCCGCCCCCGCGCCCTTCTGCCAATCAGCGGGGCCCGCCGGCCAATCGGCGCTGCTCCCGAGCGCAGTCCCGCCCCCGGTACCCTCCGCTCGCCCAATCGCGGCGGCCCGTCCGATCCGATGAGCCAATGGAGAGAAACGAGAGCCCGAAAAGAGGTTACTGGGCCAATGGCACCGGGAGGCGGGGCGGCCTCGTGACTGACAGCTCCCCTCGCCAGTGGCCGGCGCCGACGGACGGCGAAGGAGCCGCCGCTCCGCCAATCGCAGAGCGCGGGGCCGGGGGACGGACGAGGAAGTGGCCGGTGCGCCCGCCCAGAAGCGACAGGCGGCCAATGGGCGGCGCGGTCCAGCTGACGGGCGGCGGGCGGGGCCAATGGCGGCGCGGGGCGGGGTGAGGTAAGGACGCGGCGCGCGCGGGGCCGCTGTGGGCGCTGAGGGGGCAGCGGCGGGGCGGAGGCCGTGCTGAGGGGGCAGCGCCGGGGTGGGGCCCTCCCTCGCTTCCCGGGGCCCGCCCGGCGGGGGCTCCTCCCTTCCCGCTCTCCTTCGGCTCAGTGCGCGCTGTGTGCGGGCTGCTCCTGCTGCCTGGAGCTCGGGGGCGGCCGGTGGGGGGTGTGGGGACTCTGAGGGGGTTTGTTCCGGGGCTCGGGGGTCCTTTCCCAAGTCTCTCAGAGCTGCAGAGCGGGGCTGCAGCGGGGCCCGGGGCTGTGGCACAGCCGTTGCACCGTGTCGCACCAAGGCAAACCCCTCGCTCACGGCGGGTTCCAGCCCTTCCCAGCAGTGTCTCCCCGGCCCCCGCAGCGTGGCCAGGACACACTCAGGGGTCCCAATGCGAGGTACGTGTGAACCAGCACCAAAACACTCTCTGTGCGTTATTTTAGTTCGTTCACGCGGGAACCCGTCGGCCTGGGGAACGCGGTGTCCTTGTGTGAAGCGTCAGGGTTCCTTCCCTACGGTACAGCGTGAGGGAACACCCCACAGCTCGAACACTTTCCATTTTTCTCATGTGAATATTAATCATACCTGAAGGATAGTTTTGCCTCAGAAAACCCCCCGGTTATCAGAGACTTGCCCGTGGGGCAGAGTTGAATTACCTGTGGCGGTGATAAGGAGGTTCCCTCGGGTGACTGAGCGGGGCGAGCAGTTCCAGAGGAGGTGAAGGACTAGCAGGGAACCTGCTGGAGCGAGGGAAGGAGGCCGCAGAGCTGGGATGGGACGGCTGCACTGCTGGGGTGTTACCAGCAGAGCCCCGGTGCTGCAGCGCCGAGTCCTGCCACCCACCCTCTCCGTCTCTGGAAACTGGACATCAGCGGGCAGAGTGTAAATGCGACAGCCTGTTGTTGGCAGGACTGGAAGGGTTTTAAAACTCTCCCACGCGTTTTCATTATGGACTTTTTTCTTTCTCTACTATTGCAATACCTTTCCAAGTAGTAAAATGGAGCAGTGGCCTAATAATCCTTGTGTGGGAACTTGAGTTCTTGGTGTACCTGCAGATCATTGTCTCAGTGTCATTACTGAAGTCCAAATACAGTGTCAAATATTTGTTCAGTTAGGTACTTCACTGGGTCAGTAAGTGTCCTAGCAGTACCCTGCAGTGTGATCAGACACTGCCATGTCGCTGGGTTTTCAACAGTGAGCAGGAGGGCAGTGTTGCAGTCCTGGCACTGTCACCTGTTTTCCTGACAGTCCAAACCATGCCTTCCAGCTTCCATCTGGACAGTGTGGGTAAAATCTGGGACCCACTTTATTAATTTGAGTTGGATTAAATGCTACAGCCGTATTCCCCATCTTGTCTTTGCCCTGTGGAGCTGACCCAGCCCCTCAGAGAGGTGAGAGGCAGCGGGAAGACTGTGCTATCTCGGGGTCCATGTGGAGCTCTGTCAGGTGCCAACGTTGGAATGACCCACCCTGACAAGTGTATCTTCCTGCCACACTGGGTTCATAAACACTTTTAATTGTTGTCCCTGGCCTCTGCCATGCTGTGAAGCTTAGGACTGTCAGTTCAGCTGCTTTTTATGCTCTTCATGCTATGAAATTTAAGGAGGACAAGATCCAGTTGATTCATACAGAGGTATGTGTAAGGAAAAAACTTTTAAAAGGATATTAAGGAAACACGGAACTTGCTGACAAAGTGCTCCCCTAAGAGACCGTTGGTTTCCTCAGTACAGGTCTGTTACGTGACCGCGTTCCCTGAGAGTTGTGTGAATCGCTCCCGCTTAGAGCAGAGTGAATTAACCGTGTACTGGTGTAAGTCAGCGCTTCCTCATCACCTCCTGCCCCCTGAAGAAGCATAAGGCTGCTGAGGGGGCTCATCACTGAGCTGGCTCATGGAACTTGGAGCAGGAGTGTTCTGGAAGTAGTTCAGTGAGCCTGAGCTGCTTGATGGGCGAGTTGGCAAAATCCAACCATGGTAATTGGAACTGGACAGGCAGAGACACTGCACGAGGTCCTGCCAAAGCATGGTTTGAGGGCAGCTCATTTGTCGTCCCCAGTGAGGCCTGGAGATACGGCATTGGTGACTGCTGCTGCTGAAACATGACAGATCAATTCTAATCTCTTGCTGCTGAAGACAGTTATTCATGGGGACGTGCATCTGTCTCTTAGCATTGTCCTCACAGTAAGACTGCTGTAACCAGTACAAGTCTGGTGCCTGAGAGGAAATGCTGCTATAGCTGGGGTTGTCTGTGCTAAACTCAGGTAAAAACTATATAGAAAAGTCAATACTGTGCATCAGCAACACAGGGCAAAGACTTGTTCATTTTTGAAAATCCACGGCATCAAGTGTTGTCTTTTCTCACTCTTGAGAGATTTGTTTTCCCCTTAGATTTGACACTAGCTTTGCAGGGGATATAATCTTTTTGACAGCTCTCTGTGCACGGGCAGGGATGGAAGACAGTTTGTAGTGAGCCAGTCCTGTTTCTGGTCTTTAGCAGTGTTGTAACCTTGAAATTCTCCACGGAAGATTATATTATCTTGCACAGTATAAAATGTAATGGTCCGGTTCCAGACATACCTTGTGGGCTTTTTTTCCTTGTCACACACGAACCAGCTGTGAAAACAGAACTTGGAATATTAGAATAAGTCTTTTGATTCTGAGTTGTATATGAATGTCCTTCAGCATTTAGGCATGTAGGCTTTTTGTGATCCTTTAATGCAGAAGAAGTTACATCAAGTGGAACAAAGCATAATGAAATGCAGATTTGTCTCTGATCCAAAAAAGGGGTGCTCTGAGCTGCACTAATGATAATTTATCGTGTGGGTGTTTGACAAGCCCACACATACCCTGCTATACCACTCTGCAGATACAGTCCTCAGTGTTCTGTAACACCCTGGAAATATTTAATTCATAAATCCTAATGCTGAAGCCCTTAAGGTGTCATAAGCATGGTGCTGATGCCTATGAATCTGAGGGGGTTTGGTTAGTCAGATAAATATCATGCTCTAAATGAACTTTGATCCTAATGTGCAGCAGAATAAACGTATACACAAAATATCATGGGATGAAAATTCCCATTGGAGTATGTTATTCCTTTTCTTTGCAAAGAATAATTTCCCAGAGTTTTTGTCTTTAAAACCTTTTCTCTATGAAACTGGAAAAGAATAAATTACTCCATTAATAAAACGCAGTGATGAGCAGGGGAGAGAATATTTTCGTTTAACTTTGGTTATTTATAAAGGTTTCTGTCTTACTGCTTGCAAGGATGGCAGTATGTCTTCATCTAGGAAGAGGGCAAGGATCTGCTCATCTTGTGGAATGGGGGATAAATCCCTGCCCTCTCAGGGTAGCATTTTAATAAGATAGAGGGACAAAAATCCAGTGGTCCAACCAAGCAGGTGACCTAGTGTAAGGTTGTTGATCAGTTTGAGAGGCACGTTGGCCAAGAGAGCCTTTAAACAGCAGTGTGGGAACATGGCCCTGCCTTGGAGAGCAATTTAAGGGTGGAATGGTGCTTCCTGTAGCAGGGCAGCTCTCATGTGCCTGGGATGGGGCAGGGGACAACTGGTGTAAGTAACAGATGGTGTCATCTAAGATCGTGCACGTCCCTGATGTTGAACATCAGACTCTCCAGGCACTTATGTGCCTTCCCTGCCGTGTCAGCCCTTTGTGGCTCTTGCAGAGCAGTGTTTGTGGAGGGATGTGGTGGCTGACAGCCCTGCCCCGGGTCTGCCCAGTGTGTTGCACATACAGATATGACGGTCAGGATTAGCACTGCGGCTTGAGATCGTCCCCAGGACTGTCATCTCCCAAACACTGAGCTCATGCTCTGCACAGCTTCGTAGCAAGAAGTGCTTTCTTTTGAGAGTCCTGAGGGGTTTCTGAATTCTTTGCTCCCTGCAGCACTTAACGCATGAACTTGGGAGTGCTCAGGTGCTTACAGTTGGTTTGTAATAATTAGTCATGTAAAGACTTCAGCCGGATTGTTTAGTCCTTTCTGTCTCGTTTTCCTCCTTGCTGCAAACACCAGTTGCAGGAGACAGAGGGTAAGTCTTTATCCCCTGCTGCTTTCTGGAGAAAGTGGCAGTTCTGCAGTTCTCTCTGTTCTGTATTTCTTTGCACCAGAAATGACCCTGCTGCTCTTTGTCACCAGTGTTTCCTTTTATCCATCTCCTGGCAGCTGCTCTTGCTTCATTCTGATGTTGGAACAGCAAATGAATTCCCTCTGAAGCAAATGTCATGCTAGTAAAGATGTTGAAGCAGCAAGAAAATCATCTCTCTCTGAAGACTGAATTGGAGACCTTTGTGAATGAGATGTTCTTAAAGTAGCTCTGCAGTGAGTTATCTTCCCTAGAAGGTGGAGAATTGAAAACACCACCACGAGCCACTTGTCCTTGTGCAAGCGGCATCCCTAAGTGATGGGTTTAGGAGTGGGGAGAGGCTACTTCCTTTTCCTCCTCTCCAAAAAGCACTGCATGATTTTAATCTGTGTGTGACAGTACATTTATGTATTTTCCAAGAGTTGCATCACTGTTTGCTACTTGTTTAAATATGTCACGTGTTGAGTGACCTTGTTCTTCTCTGAGATCCACTGTTTCTGGATAAACTAGTAGCTGAAAGTAATGCCAAGCCATGAGTTGAGTGGAGATGCTCTAAATTACTGTGGCTGAGGATCTGGGCAGCCTCTATGGAGAGCAGAGATTCCCAGCTGGTGGGATGTGGCCCACCCAGATACCAGACCCCTCTGGCACACGGCTTGTTGTGAGATGGGAGAGCCAAATGGTTCCAGCCCTGTGCAGTGTGTCCCAGGCTGGGGACGTTCTCTGGGTGCTGTTGCTGCCAGGTGCTTCGGGCTCTTGTTTTGTGCAGCATACCTCTAATGTTGGTGGATGGCTTCATTTGCACAGAGTGCACGTGCGCAGTTACTGGTTTATCATGTTCTGAAATGTGGGTGTCACACGGGGCACGGAGATAAAGGTCAGAGGGGTTCTCAGGGAGGACAAATCTCTGACAGCAATCACAGAGTTGACACCTGTCATGGGCTGGGTGAGCGCATTGGCCGTAGCCAGTACTCCATGGCTTACAGGTACCTTTTGAGAATTCATTGTTGTGTTGTTGCTTCGTAACCCTGTATGTGAAATCAGAAAATAAATCTTGCATATGTGCACCTTGGTGCAAAAAATGCAGGCTGCACGTGTGACTTACACACGAACTGCCGTTATTTCGTTTATCAAAAAATTACTGTAATGAATGGAATTGAGGAATTGGGCAGTAAAAGTAATCACGAAGAGAATCTTCTACAGGTCTGTAAATATCTGAATATCTACTTTTATTTTTCTTGGTGGAAGAGGAGTTGATAAGTGCTAGATGCAAAAATGAAAATGCTAATTATAGAACAGGGATTTTTATAGCAAACAGTTTCATAAGTATATTCGTATCACAAGTTTAACTAGGAAAAATGTTAAAATTTTAACATCTTGAGGTTTTCATCTTTTGTGTGAAGGTGGAAACAATTAGTTGTACTGATAGAAACACAAAGTTTTCAGAGTTCTCTCAGGTTTTTTAAGGCTATTAATGTTTTTCCTAGTCATTCTTTTTGACATGATAATATCCCTTTAAGGGCTTTCTTTACCAGATCAATTCCTTTTCTACTAGGAGAACTAAAGCTTTTCAGCTGTCTGTCCAATTTATCCTTCTGGACTAAATTTCTCATCTCGAGATAACCAGCAGCAATGCTCCCCTCAGGAGATTTGTATCAATTAGTTCTGCATCACTAATTCCTGTGGTATTGGGGGACCAGTGAGTTGTAAGAAAGCTGCTCTGTAAACAGTTATGGTTGTTGGGGGGTTGTTTTTACTTTTTTGGCGAGGATTTTTGTTTGTGGTGAAATAGATTTTTTACATGGCAGTTATTGAAATCCTGCAGATTTACATGGGCATGCAGAAATATGGGCAGCTTTAGCTCCTTTTGGGGTATTAGTTGTGTATGGATTTCACGTAGTGCTAATGAGGGGCCATGTTAGACAGAGCTGAGCAAATTGGTTCAGAAAACACTTGGGGTGGAGGATGTCATCGGAGAGGTGCAGAGCTCTGAGGTACAACACTGCCTTGGAGCTGGGGCATCACTCTGGTGGGTGTTGGTGCTGTGTGTCACGGCACTCTCTTAAATGTGTGTCAGCTGGAATTCCAGGCGTCCTGAAGGCTGCTGCTATCTTTTCTTTTGCCCTATGGTCTTAGTGCTATTCAATTTAATTCACTGTAAAGGGAAGTGGGATGTAAATATTCTGTAAATGGGACTCTGGGGTGCCCTAGTGGCAGCCTGGCATTGAGAAGGGGGTGCAGTCTGCAGAGAGACTGAACAGGAGGTGATAGGAGCCTTTCAGAAGCCACTGCAGCAGCATTACGTGCCAGTGTAAGTGATGGAGAGGAGGTGGCTCTTGTTCCAACGTGCTCTAAGCCTTGGTTTTGCAGTGTGATGTGCTGCTCAGCAGATCCTAGAGGACCTATACAGTACCGAAATCTTTACATCCATCTCCTGGCAGCCTCTCTGAATTGCTGCTGCTCCATAGGTGGCCCGTCCCTGGGTTCTGCTGTTCAGAGAGCCCTGGGGTGCCCTCACTGCAGCGCTTGCTGGGCCTTCACACCATGCTGGCCCTGCCCTTGGTGCCAGCCCTGGCCCTGCTTCACTGCAGGGGTGTGCAGGGCTCATCTGGGCTTTGGCGTGGGGTGGGGCCTGTGTGTTGAAGAGGCACATTTTGGGAGGGCTGAGCTCTGTGGCTCCAGCTGTGGCCCCACTGCCATCCCTGGTGTCACCAGCTCCTCACATCCCAGACCAGATTGAAGGTGGGGAGTCACTATGGCACTGTCCGTAACGTGAGTGGCAAATTCAGTCTAGCAGGAAAGCAGGTTACTTCACAGCTGGAATGCAGGCCAGGCTTCATCTAATCCCTCCCTTGGCCAGAGAAAGGTGGCTCTAATCTATTTATTCTGCATGTGGTTGTTTTTCCAGCACTGATCTATCTGCAAATGCCATAGCACTGTTAGTCTGTTACTATCCATTTGCCATTAGCAGATGTGTCGGGACATGAAGCTGTTTTCAGTCACTCAAGTCTAATCCCAGCAGTGCCGTGGGATCTTGGGGATGCCCGGCCTTTATACAGAGAAAACAACATGTAACATGTCATTTTTAAGAACCTCCAACCTGCAGTTTTAGGATTTTTTTAGACAGCTGATTTTCTTTTTGCTGATGTTTTCGACAAAACTAATTTGATAGGATTGTTAGAGGAGGAAAATTAAAAGGACAAAATCATCCAGGAAGCTCATTAAAATGGAAACCTGGAAGAACTGGGTAATTGGGCATTGATTCTGTCCTCTCCCCTCACTTTATGAGCAGTATTGTATTAAAAGTAGTGTGTCTGCAGGATGATGCTTCAACATCTGTTACCGCTCAAACAAAATTATTTGCTTGTTTTTTCCTCTCTTCATTCTTCTAGCATGTGTAGATCTGTCCCATATATTAATCACATCTAACACTGCTCCTTTCCAGGGAAAAGGCCTCAAAGGGAATGGCCTCCCCCCTTTGGTTGGGAGGGGAATGTTTTGGTGGGGGATCCTGCATTGCCATTCACTTGTATCAGATATTGGGTGACTGGCTGTGAAGTGAGTCGTGTGAGTGAGGGAGGACTCGGAGGGCTCATGAAGCCCATGCACGGGTTTGGTGCACTCAGGTGTGTTTATAGGGAGCAAAGATATTCACAAGCTGTGGCCTGCCTGTCTTCCAAAATATTTGTACCGCATTGTGTGATTAAAACTGTGTAAATAGATAATTTTCCTTATTTTCTGTTCTCTGAATATTTGCAGGCAAATCACAATTTTTAAAAGTATTTCACTTTGAAGATGCTCAATAATTCTGCTGGGATTTAATTTTTTTTTTTTACTCTGTAGGTTGATCCAGTAAATTGATTCTAAATCTAGCTTGCTAAATGTTTGCTATTTCAATCACTCTGGCTGTGATTATTGTGATAGGAAGCAATCTACTTGCTTTGGTTTAAGTTTTGGGTGCTTGCTAAAATAGATATGGTTGCATGTACCCATCTTAAGATTCAGTTTTTTAGGAGCGTGACTTGTTTCCTTCTCTTCAATATTTGTGCTATAAAAAAAACAGTTGCATAAAGGTTCATAGCAAGAAATAGAAAAAGTTGGGCTATAGATTTGAAATAATATTTGGAAATATTTTCTGATCTCCTATTATTGTTATGTTAATTGTGTCTTCCAGTGTTGAAAGTAAGGATGGGAAATTTAAGCACGGAAAAGCACATGCTTAGATCCATTCCTATCCAGCAAAATGTTTGAGCTTAATTTTAAGCATATGCATAAATTATATTAGTGAAATAACTCATAATTACTTGCTTAAATCCAGACAGTGTTAGACTGACTAAATATTAGAATTGCAAGATAGATACTGCAGTACATAAGATAAATATGGGTGTTGGCTTTGCCATGAACTTGTCAATGGTTTTGACTTTTACAAACATTTTTATGGCATACAGTTGAAATCAGAAAAGAATGGAAATTTCAACTAATTTTTTAATGTGCTGAAATGTATTAAGTTACACAAAAGAATCCATATTATAGTAATCCTGCACATATACAGGCAAAGAGTACCCAGCGTGCATGGCAGATGGTTTCAAAGGAAATCCTCGAGAGCTAGGATTAAAAAGCAATTTTCAGCAAGTTTAAAATGGGTCTCCATATTTGGGTCACAGATATTAACTCTTTCATTGCAAACAAATGAGGGAGAAGTCTGGCCGGATTATTATGGCAATGTTTCTCCCGGTAAAGGCTGACCAGGTCGTGCTGGGGAAGAAGGGTGTGAGAAGGTCAGTTGATTCTGCCCCTGATCCTGTTCTCACACCAGTGGCAAGCACAGTTGTGGCATACAGAGACAAGGGGATGTTGTAGTACATGGAATTCATCATTCCAGAAACAAACACTGGCAACCCTCTGAAAAACACTTTACAGGTAGCATTTTTGTATTCTTTTGGATATGGCAAGTGTGTATGATAAAGGATAAATAAGAAATTGCACAGCAGTACTGTTGTTCCATCATAGACAGGAAGGAACATCGGTTCTAAATTTGCCTTGGAAGTCTGCGCATGTTAAGCAAGTCTGTGTTTTCTCAAACGTGTTTTAGGGGCACACTAGAAATTTATGGTTTGTTTGTAAAGGTTATATTCTTAAATAAACAATACCATGCAGACTTTGTTCCTGGCTGCAGCTGTTCGGTGGTGGTGTAGGAACATCCAGAAATCTTGTCACCAGGCTGATGCACAGAAGGGATTGAGTGCAGGTCAGCTTTGTACTGTGGGATCAAGAGAAGGCACTGGGCTTTGAGTAGGTAAAAATAGCACAGCAAGTTGGGGATTATTGGCTTTAACTAACTTATACCAGCTAGTAACCATGTTAGGAGTGTAATTCACATTTACATCAATGCTCTTTATACACTTTGACAGTGCAAAGGAACCTGAAGTTTGACATGAACTAACTTTTCTTTAAAAGAGTTTTTTACTTCCAAAGTCGAAATTCAAGTTAGACCTTAAGCAGTGTTTATCACTGAACAGTGAAATAGAGTAACCATTTTATGGTGTTCCCAAAGCTCGGCTGGGGATATTTGGAGTAGACTTGGAAAGCTTTCTGAGCCAAGGTGCCTGATGCTCTGCTAAGTGATTTATAAGAGTAACTGCTGCTTTGAATATCATCAGCCTAAGGAGAAGTTAATTGCATGCCGCCTTGGGTATTACGTTGGCTACAAGTTTACAGTGAAGGACAGGGCACTTCTGAAAGGGCATCTGAGTGTCCTGCTGGGAGAGCTGAATGTGGATCTGCTAAATGTTAACTAACAATGCTAAATTAGAGGTGTTTTCTGCAGGGCTGAGCCAAGGTGGTTACTAGTCCAGCCATATAGATGTCCAGATACGACATTGCTCGCAGAAAAGAAAACTGAGACAATGGATGAAAATAAGGCAGCTTTCGGTGTTCAGTTGTTGTACGAGCGCTAGAAAGCATCAGCAGACTCAGGATGAGCTTTTAAAACTGCATCTGTTCTTCTGGGTCTTTGTTTAACATCACCTGTTACAAGAAATCTGCTTGTGTGTATCTTGATATGGCCTTCGGAGGGCAAATAAAAGTGCTGAAATTAGATACCGAAACTTGAACATCCCAGGCTGTTGTCAACCATCACGTGTCACCAAGTTATGATACTATTAATACCTGGAGAAAAAAATGTCATCCATGACAACAGTTACCTTTGATCCACGTGTTTGTAAATGGAGTTTGGAGTTTTGCCTTAGATTTTTCAAAGACTTGCATCTTTCAAAGGGAGGCAGAATATATCAGTTTGGAGTCTTTGTCGTTGTTATCTTCCAGGATTTTGTTTCAAGTAGTTTTTCAAAGTCTCTGCAAGGCGATTTGAGATAAAAACCTGATCCAGATGTCTTTGGATAGTCAGAGCAATCCATTCTCTTGACTACAACAAACTTAGGAGAGGTTCTAAATAAACAAATCAATGTTGACTTTAGAGAATGTGTTGATTTCCTTTACTCACAGTGCAGTCCAGTGTTCGATAAAGAGGAGCTTCTTGAGTGCCCTCAGTTGTCTCCTGGGTCTGAAGCAGCTTTTTGTCTGGGCCAAACCCGATGGAAGGGGAGTAAACTCATGCAGATCACTGAAAGGTCAGACAGGTGGGAAACAGAAGCCTGAATTTGAATTCTCCTGTTAGGGGCCAAATGAGAGTCCTCCAGAAACCACACCAGGGTGCAACTCTGAAACAATGTGGGCATGCAGTTAAAATGTGTATAAAAGAATACTGTAAAGTAATTGCTATGTCATTGTACAGAGTTCTGAGTGCTAGAAACTAAAACTACCTTTCTAAATGAGGTAAATGCTTTACCTCCAGCAACTCTTATCAGGAAATACTGAAGGTTAACTTGCAGTGCTTTGGAATTTCTCTCTACTTTAATCTTTTTGTAGTGTATGGTTATTAAAGTTTCTCTGAGTAGATGACTGAAAGCCATAACCTGTTCATGTCAAGGCCGTGCACTGATGTCTGAGGTAGCTGGTCAGACAAAAGTGAAAGCTTCCATGGGGATAAAATGGGCTTTGGATGGGTTTCTTGGCACTTCTTTATTGATGGCACTTTAAGTAGTGATTTGAGGAGAAGCAGATAATGAAAATTGATTCTTCTCTGCAGGTCTCTTGCTTACTTTTGGACTTGGACAGACCTAATCTGTGAAGATAATTAAAGTTCCTTTGCTCTGGATGCTGTAAGTGATTTTTTTGTTTGCTTTATGGAAATCATTAGGAGCCTGTTTGCTCACACAGGGAAAAAGGTGAAAATGCCAAATCATGAAGAAATGGTAGAAATTAAGTTGGTGGGAAATTGATATATACATGACCATACATGTGTGCAGGAAATATTTCTGAACAGCCTTTTGTATTCAGGAACACCCTGTCTGCAGTCCAGCCATGCTGATGAATCCAGTAGCAGAACCCAAATTGCAAATTGCCAGTAAAGATACCAGAGGAAACAATATTTTCGTACTTCTGTCAGGACTACAACTAGATCGGGATTCTTGGATGGTGGAGGGAATCTCTGTTGCTGTGTGTATTGTATCTGTTTGAGAATAAACCCCTCAGGTATCAGTATTGACCAAAATATCATGTGGAGAGGTCAGAGGGGGGAAAAACTTGTGAATGAAGAATGTTCCCATTGGCAGTGACACAGGGCAGTGGCCCTGGCTCTTAGTTAGCATGGCAGCTGTTGGAGTTCCGGGTGCCATGGTAGCATAAAAGGAGATTTTAAATACCTTTTACTGTTCAATAGACTCTCCCAGGAAAGACCTGCCTGCCTGAAAGTCTGTCCCTGTAGCAACGTGGCTTCTGCAGCACCTGGGATAATCCTCCCCTGCAACAGGGAATCAGCTGGAGCTGGCACTGCAGGGAGACAGAGCTGGGTAGGAAGCTGGAAACAGAATCGAAGCCGTGGCTTTGATCTTGTGGCAGCATCCCTTGAGGGTCCTTAGGACATAGCTCTCTGCTGGTTGATAGTTACAGGTGTTAACGACACATTTCTTATTTCTACAAGACTGCCTTTAAAACACCTGATATTCTTACACCAATGAAAACGTGCAAAGAGCTCTTCATATCCCCATTTTCCCCCCAAAGCTGTGGGAACAGTTTTCTGGCTTGTAGAACAAAGAAGTTGGAACAGATGACACAGCCAACATCTGCACCTGGCTCACTGGGGAAGCGAATATTTGGCACAGAAGCTGAACTCCCTTCTGCCAAGAAAGCCGTGCTGATGCAGTTGTTCAGGGATAAGGATGGGATAATGTCTTTTCCTTTTTGACTCACTAAAGCTATTTTATTGATCTGTCAAAGTCAAAGATTTGTTGGGAAGGAAAATGTCTTTACTTTTAAATATCAGAGGTTAATTAATGGTTAATCAAACCTTTTCTAATCAACCCCATTAAGATTATGATGGTGTATCACTTCAGTTCCAATGGCAGACATCACATACGGGTTGCCATTTTGATGGCTTTGAATGGTAATCTGACCCATAAAAACTGTAGCATAATATGCAAACTGATTTTTTTCTGGCCTGCCCTGTTCTTGGTGCCATCTGTGTTCGGATGGAAACGAGCCTGCTCCAAACGTGGGCCGCCGGTTTGAGGCTGATCACAGATGGGTTTTGGAGAATAGCCTCATGCACAAGGAAAGAAGGAAGATGCTCCTGAGAGCAGGAAGTTTCACTTGAAACCATATTATGTCTGCTAAATCCTGTGGCCTATGGAACATCCACAAGACCTTTCCCTAAATAAACTGAACTTACATTCTAAAAATCAAGAAAAACCCTTCAGCTTCCAAACATTGCTCTTACTCCATCACTGCCTTCTACTGCTGCCATTCATAATGTGTGCAGGAAGCTGACAGTACCAGATCCTGTCAGGTGTTTGCAGTGCATACATTCAGCAAAACCGGGCACAGTAAATTATTTCATGAGTTTTGTAGCTATATGGAGTTTTAATCTGCTGTGTGAGTCCTGTTGAAGTCACAGCATTCAGGCTGCCATTTCTGGATTCCTGTCTTTGACAATTAACCAAATCTGTGTTGTAGGTGCAGGTGAGTACCCATCCTCTGCTGCTGCATCTCAGATCAAAAGTTCGTGTTTAAGCACCTAATTCTCACTGTAGTCAATGAGAACTGAGACCTCTTCTCATTTTCAGAGAGCCTGAAGTTAGACTGACCTTGTCTTATGTGTAACCACAAGTGTCTTGGTACTATTTATAATCCCAAGAAACACATTAAATAATTTTCCCTGGTTAGGAATATGGTCTACAGAACTCTGATTTCTTTTTTTACGCTCTTTAAATCGATTACGTTGTTTGAGTGACCGTTTGCTTTGGCAAAGAAGACCATAGAAGGCAACATTCATCGATGACTTTCATGGTCATGACACACTTGAACATCCCTCTCAAGATATCTTTAAGCCTTTTATTTCTAGGCTAAATAAACACCAATTTCAGCAATGTCTCATCTACTCCCTTTAATTACTGCTGCTGAGAGAAAGTTTCTGCCAATGCAAATGTGCTATTTTGTCATGTCACATCAAATTGCATCAGCCTTATATTTAGGAACAAAAAGAGGGGGAGGCTGAGACAGGATGTGGCTACAAATGGAACCAAAGGGTTTTCTTAAATATAGGCTGAAAATAGACAATTGAGGCAGTGATGCTTTTTCAAGCAAAAATCCATGAAAGGGAAAATCAAGGGTGTGATGGCAGAATGGCAAAGGAGGGCCGAGGTGTGGGCAGAGGGAGTTCTGGGGGAGGAGGGGGTAGTGGAAGGGAGAGGCTGATGAACTTCTTTTTTACACAGACACCCTTGCCCTGTCAGATCCCCGTGCAGTGGATTTAGGACATGTCAGCCCACACCTTGTTCTCCTGTGCGGGCTGAAATAACTGGGGCTGTTCTTCCCTCCAGCTTGTCGCAGGCCTGCCCTCTCCCTGAAGTTGGCTCCCCTTCCAGCAATAACTCAGCTCACTAAACCAAAGAGATTGTGGTAAGTAGGCATAGAGAAAATTTGAGTAGCTGTCCAAACAAATGTAGGAGACTTCAAACAATCCTTCACACTACTTTAAAATGTAGTGTCTCTTCAGAAATAATATTTTTTAAAAATCGTTCTTCAGAAAGTGTTAGCAGCTTACCCATGGAAAACACTTTTTGCCCTCTTGGAACTGAGCACAAAATGATCCATTGAAATCAAATGTATAAATTATGCATGTAATGGAGGTTACTTCAAACTGATGAGTCTGATCAGAGCCTGGTGGTAATTAAACTGAGTTTTGAAAGATCAGCTATGTTTGAGAACCAGCAGAACTTGGTGTGGATGTGATCTGGGGGCGTGTGAGCAGCACCTACTTAGCAAATTGGAAAAATACTATTCATTTCTTACAGCTAGGTACTTGGAATCTCTCCTCAGAAGCAATTGGTGATGTTAGAAGTAATATTTTTGTTCTTGTCACCAAGGATAATAAAAATGCAGTAGAGGCTTAGAAGCTTGTGCATTGAGAGCCCTGTGACAGACGTAAGTCAAGCACCATTTCAGACAGAAGCCAGAGAGCAAAGGCACCCAGGTCCCCATGGTTAGATGTCACAGTTCTTCAGGACTGTCAAACACTGAATATAGTGATGCTGTCAGTTGTTGAATTCTTTACAACGGGCAAATAACAACCATGGTGCTGAATGCATCTACACAGTGCAGCTGGATGGAATCAAGGACTGATTCCCACAGGCTTTATGGACCCACCCGCAGCGTGTGGGGTCTGTGCTGGGGCTGCGTGGACTGCAGGTGGGACAGGGAGCATGGAAAGCAGGGGCTGTGCTCTGCTGCAGGGTTTGGGGCTCTGCCTGCTCTGGGTTTGGGTTGGTAAGTGCATCCCCTGCCCTGCCCTCAGGGGCTGTGTGACAGGGTGTGCTCCTACCAGGGTGGAGAGAGGAGGGCACAGTCCTGTGGATTCTTCAAGCATTAACAGATATTAATAGAATTCCTTCTATTTCATTGTCGTTTAACTTCCCAAGACTTAAGAGAACCACATCTGATTTATGCCTCCGATTACTTTTTTTTTTTTTTTAGTATATAAGTATTAAAAAAGCCTCAGTAAAATGTGTGTATTTTTATAGAGGGAAGCGTTTCTGTTATACTTTTTCAAAGCAAATCACAGAAATATGAAATGGGGAAGGAGAAAGATAGATGTTTGTTTTTTATAGTTGGGGTTTGTTTGTTTTGAACTGAATAAGTCTGAAAATACTAGATAAAAACTGCAGATCAAATGAAAAGACTCCATAAGCATCCTCCAGATTGTTCCTCAAAAAACCACTCAACTGACAGCAGTACAACAGGGAAATGTTCTTAATTAACATCTTCAGTTAAAAGAAATGAATTGTGGATCTCTTAAATATATTATTAAATCTGCATTGTTTGGATAATAGGATGGGGACAGACACTAGTGCTGAGTGCTGTGTCAAATTCGTCAGGGCCTGCTCTAATTCTAGTGCACTTGCTGGATTTCACAGCTATTTGTCTGGGTGCTGGGGTAATTTGGAGGGTTGAGTGAAGCCAGATGACTGTAATGAACTCATTTTGTGTCTTTGACTCATTCTGGCAAAAAAAAAAAGATGCTATTTATGGGGTATTTTGTATTGTTAAGACTTCTGTTCTTCCTGTCTCTCAAACTTTCTCTGGGCGGCTGCCTTTGCACCATCACCAGCAATTACATCAAATTAATTCAGCATAATTGAGTTAATTATTAGCACTGGGGGTTATCAACATGACTTCAATTGAACCAAAGCTTTTATCCTGCTTTTCCTGAGGTTTCACCAAATGTAAACAAATCTGAATCATGGGTGAAACTTAAGGCAGCTCCCTTTCCATCAAGTGTTTTTGCCACTCAGAACTGTCCTGCCTCACTTGTTCTCTCAGATGGGTGTTGATAAAGGAGCTGCAAAGCGAAAAGAATACTCTGGCATTCTGTATCAGTGTCCAATGCTTTAGAAACAAAGGAAGTATTTTAATCACCTCAGAGCCATTCAGTCAGAGGCAGAAATGTAGAATAATCATGAATAAAATTCATACATACAGAGGATGTTGAACCTCGTTTAGCTGACATACATAAAAAAGAATTAAGACATAGTTTCCAAGGATTCGGAGGATGGCTTTCTGAACAGGGATGCAATTGTGAATCACTGTAAGAAATTATCAACAGCACGATTCCTGGTGTGAGGTGGTAGTTTGAGAACCACAAGGTTCCCGTTCCCAGCTCTGCTGCTGTGTGACTTTGCACAAGCTGTGTAATTTTCTGGAGCACAGTTTCTTTTCTCAGATATTTTTTCTCTTGGAGATCCAAGAGCCCTGGGTTTTCTCTTTCTGCTTGTGCTGCACTTTTTTTTTTTTGAGTTCTTACAGCAAGAATTCTGAGCTGGACAGTGGGATCAAGAGGGAATATGGTTTGAACTTAGCTCTATAGACAAAAGAAGCTTCTTCCCCCTTAGCTTCATCTCAGCTGGAGCTGTAAATTAGTTGAGATCCTCAGTAGAGTTGGTGTGTTGTGTGTAAGCCATTAAAAGCAAGCCCTGTACTGCCAAAACCAAAGGTCCTGCAGAGTTCTGGAGGTGTGTGTACATTTGCAATAAGTTGTTGTGTTGCTAGCCAGACTTTTCCTTGTTTTTTTTATGGAAAAGATGTCTTCTTTCTCTTTAAGCTAGACTAGGCCATGGAGAGTGACAGTGAAGTTTTTGGGCAAACTTGAGCTATGGCTTTAAGACCTCAGACCTGTCCCTAAGACATGGCGGGCTCTGCCCCGATTAGCTGTCGGTATGGAGACAATCCCTGATTAGGGAACTGGGCCTGTTGCAATCCCCCTAAGAGGCTAAAGGCTCCCAGACTTACATGTCCTGTAATACTGCTGCTTATAAACTTGCTCCCAGGAACAATATGGATCTTGCTCAAGATGTGGTGGGTCAAACTCATCCCTGATTTAATGTTGTAAACCACGGACAGGGTTTATGCCAGGGAAGGGGTTGCTCAGATTACTGTTATGTTTGAGACTGAAGGATTGGAAGATGGTAAATTTTAGCTGGTGTGGATTTGGAATAATGAGACAGCAAGCTGTTCCTGGTGCTGCTGTGAAGGATAATGGGAATTGGGAAGGACAATTTCAGGACAGATATCCTGTAGATAATAGAGCATGGCACGAGCCCCATCGTCAGTAGTCCAGGGATTATGTGCACAGTTAGGGCTGGAAGGGACGTGCTGGGGGAGCAGTACAAGGAGAGGTCACACTGGACAGGTTTATTCCCTTGTAGGCTGGGTGTTATGTCTGCACCAAAGGAAGGTTCGGAGGTGTATGTTAGGCATTTTTGGTTCGGAAACCCAGTATTTTTTATTAAACTTTAGTCAATGGTGTGGGTCACAGTGACTTCTTTTGCTGTTTTAAATTCTGACTCTCCACCTTCACATTACTTTTGTATTTTCCTTAGCAGGGCCCTTTTCTGTACTGCGTTCTGACAACTGCTTGTTTTACTCTCTTCTTTTTTAAAAAAAAAGATAAAGTTGGATCGCTTGAGCAAAATGAGCCCGTCTTAAAGCATAAAGGTAAAATAAACTTTAATCAGTTTCAGTCCTTCTGAACCAAGTGAGGAACCATGACAAAACCTTATGTAAGACTCACTACTGTTCCCATGCTTGTCTGACCCATGGAGTCAGCGTGTTCATTAATCAGACAGCGTGTTTGTGCCCTTCAAAGGCGCTTCCATGCCTTATGCTGCCAGCTGGGTATCTGTCCTTCAACAAAAGTTGTGGTAGCTTGTTTTGTGCCCAGCTGGAAGTTTTAGAAGGTGATATAAGCCCAGCCAGAAAGTTCTTGCGCTAAGTGGCATAAAGTAGTAGGGAGAACCATGATTGCTAAAGTGCAGCTAAGCCCTGGAACATTTCAAAATACGGTATTTACAAGAAAGGAATGAAGGCAGTTTTGGTTTAAAGTTGATTGCACTAAGTTATAACTCAATTCCTATTCAGGCATGATCCCAAAGGTAAATACTTACAGATTGGACCACTGAGAACAAAATTCTTGTTGACAGCAGTTGAACTGAGAATTCACAGCTGAGAAGATAAAGTTCTTTTGAGACTGTGCCTTTCAGAATTTTCTTCAATCCAGAAGTCATTGTCAGGAGAAGAAAGTAGAGAAGTTTGGATTGCACCTAAAGGAGGGAGATTTCTGTCCTCCCACTAGTGAGCATGCTCCAAAGAATATTACTCTAATTAGTCTGAACATGCCTATTAATTATCCAGAACAGGGTAATCTGGCCTCAGTGTGGGCAGTGTGTTTCCTCACTGGTATTGAATTGCAAGAGCCTCAGAGTTTTACTTGCAGTTTGATGTATTACATGTCTCTGCTGCGTGATACCAAACCAGGGTGTAAGGTAAGATATCTGCCCTGTGGATTTGGTTAATTTATACCAGTGGTCATTGCCCAGCTCCAGCAATCCTCAAGTTTTGCCAATTACAGCTTTATATTTGCAGGGAGACTACTGGTGAGTGTTGAAAAGCATTAGGGCTGATCCTGATGCTGTAGAACTACATGAAGGGTATCAGGCAGTGGTGATTGCTTGTCAACAATCAGATCTTTGGGATCTGTCATTAGCCAGTTCTTAATCCCCTGTGTGCTCTATGAATGTTGTGGAGAACAAACATTATACTGCAGGGCTGTGCCCCCAGATTGTGCTGCCCTGGCACTGTCACCTGACACTGCTTCTGCCTCATGCAGCCAGCAAAGCATAAAGGGGAGAAGAACAGAAATAGAAGTGAGCTGAACAGGACTGGCTATCATCACTCAGGCAATGGGACTTTGCAGATCGTATTTAGAAAGGACAAAATCCACAACAATGACTGGCCACAGCTCGTCAGAAGCGATCACATCAAACCAGCAGATCTTAATAAAAGCCCAGCGTGCCGGAGAGATGTGGTTATGGGGAAGTGACTGCAGCATTGTATGTGCTCACCCACACACGAGGGGGGCTGGGACTGCAGGGCAGGCCTTGCCCAGGGCTGTGCAGAGGCTCTGAGAGGATGTGGCCGGGTGGGGACGGACGGGGGCTGGTTTGCCAGGGACAGCAGAGCCCATCGCGCTGCCCGGGACGTGCCAGGCACTCCGTGACCTACTGGGGAACGAGGGAAGAGGAGAGAGTGCCACAGCCAGGGAGGGCTGTCTGTGCTGAGGGCAGTCAGGGCCTGCAGTCACAGGCCCTTACTACATTTACCCCCTGGGAACCTGGGAAACCTGGAAGGGAGGACGGATGTGACCAAAGAGTAAGAATCCTTCTGGGTAGCAGCAGTTCACTTGGGTCTTCCTGGACTGATGACAAAACATGAACCAGGATATTTTGTGGTTAAAGAGGTTTCAAGAGGCTCCACTTTAAGTCTTATTTTGGTGGTTTGATTATTACTTTCTGGGATCGTGAGGTTTGACTGGGATAGGGAATCATAAAGTCCTGGGTTAGGCTTCTAAAGGTGTAATACTTTGAAGTAATAAAACACATCTCCAGCCTGTATACGGGAGGAAGAGAAGGAAGGGGGAGCCAACCTGTGAATAGCAACAGCTCAGGTAACTCTTGCAGTCCTTTAATTAACGCTTCCAGCCTCTGGAGCCCAGCTTTGGTGGCTGTTTAACTAGTCTGGAGGGATTTGCTTGAAAAACAGTCACAATAGCGGAAAGAAAATGAACTGAGAGCAGTGGCATAGTGTCATCCCTGCATCATTGAGGTTCAGCTGTGCACAGGGTCAATTGCCAAGCTGCTAATGCAGAATGAAGATTAATTGGCTTTGGTCAGCCTTTGCTTCACTATCTGAATATCATTATCAGGAATGTAAATGATTATGCAATGCAGAGAAATGCCACAATAGTCTCAGTGTCTCCTTTTATACTTGTCTCTTTTTGAACAGGGCTTTATCTAAATGCAAATGTGATTTCAGCCTTCTGATTAGGACATTATACAGTCATCCATTCCAGAAAAGCACAATTAGGAGATTATTTTATTTCTGACTCAACAGTTCTTGGTTTAGATAGTTTGTTTGTTGTGCTGTGCATGATATTTAAGTTATCAGAAGGAGATTTACATTATCAGTCAGGATTATAGTCAGATTTTGTGAGGTTGAGGGTTTTTGCTTGGCAGATAAAAATGGTAACATTTGTGGGATTTGACGGGGGATGTTTTTAGAACAAAAGGCAACAGTACAGATTTTTACAGTGCTTCATTATGTCAGGGAAGGGGCAAATTACGGTAGTAACTGTGCAAATTCTCCAGTGCATTGGGGTGTACAAGGGCAGAGTGTAGCCTTACCTGTTGTCAGGATCTAGTCTCTGTTGTGGTGTGCTTATGCAGGGCCCCAGTGTCCTAGAACTTAACAGTGGGGCAGGTCATGAGATCATTTCTTATTAAACAGCCATTTTACCAAAATAGCCATCAAGTTTTCCGTGTGCTGTGCCAGACGGATATGATATTGCCAAGATTTAAGTTACATTCTCAGAAAAACATAGATCTTTGGTGATAAACTTCCCTGTGAAGCTTGTCCATTTCACAGCATTTGTAGCATTTTTGGAGCTGTGAATCTGTCAGAACTCGGGGTTTATTTTTTTTAATTTGAGTATGGGAGTCTCATGCAGTTTAGGTTTGATAATAGACATGGTGAAAATTTCCATCTTCAAATCTGTTAGAAAGTCCAGTATTTATGGGAAGGTGAAGGATTTTTTTCCAAAAAAAAATTCATCATTGCAAATGTATTTGTCTGGTGATGTGAATTCAACAGCTCATCATTTTCCTGTGAAAAATTACTGCAGTGGAAAATTCCCAATTATCTATAGTGAAACAACATTTTCAATTCCATTGGTAAGTTTAATCTTTCCATATTCATATGTTTCCATGCCTGGTTCCTTGCTCTCTCCCAGAGCTGATTTTCTTTCTGCTGGGCCACGCCGTCCAGGGCAGTCCCAGCACATGAGGGATCTCTGCATTTGTGACAGGAAATCTATTGGAACACTTAGGTTTAATTAGAGCACAGCGACATATGATGAGTCAACACATCAAAGCCTAGAAACAACTCCATAAATTGGCTCTAGTCCCAAAGTGTATTTTGGGTTCTGTATTGAATTTGGGGCATCTCACTGTATTTAGTGGGAATGTGTGAAATACAGGGTCAGGTTCTTAGGGTCAGTGGGACTAGAGCCATTCTTACCAGCTAAGCATCTAGCCCAAAAAACCTGTGTGTAAAGTTACATTTAGGTTCAGATCAACTTGAATCCAACTATATATTCCAGATTTCTGTACTGGATGATAAACACCCTGTTCCCATAGGAGCTTACTGTGCAAGTAACTGGTTGAACCCTATGCCCAGTTCTAGTTTGCACTGGGTTCAGAGTGGAATATGGACCCAAGACATGTTTTAAGCTGCCACAGAGTGGAGTGAGGGGTTAACTCACGGCAAGGTGCACGGATGGGCCGTGGATTCTGCTCACTTGGAGCTCTTAAGTCCTGGCTGGTGATGGTGGTGCCCTGAGCTTTCCACAAGGGATCTCTCCACCTCATGTCTCTAACGTGCACATGGCTTTGTCATTTCAAGCAGCAGGACTTACCACTGGAGCAGTTTTTTCCTTCCATAAATGCTTTTCATTTTTAAAAAAGTGGATTTCAATGTTTCGCATATATTTTATTTATTTTAGGTGAACTTAATTTGAGATTAAAGTATCCAGATCCCAACTTTTTCTACACTCCAGATTATGGAATGGGTCCATTTTTGTCTTATTGTTATTAATCTACATTATTCTCAAATACCCACTTTAAAGGTCCCTTCCAACCCAAACCATTCCATGATTACATTTCTATTTTCAAACTAGGACACAGACTTGGAATCATCCTAGCTAATTTAGGCTTGTAACTGCAGGATCTAGTTTTGCTGCTCCTTCTGTGTTTCATGGAGAGAAGGGCAGGGATTAATTCAGTCTGTATGTTATGAGTCACATGTTGGAGTTGCTTATCTTTCTGCTGCTTGGAGGGGAATGCAGGGATCTCTGGGTGTATAATCACCTCCTGTACTTGAATGCCACAGTGAAATTAATCCCAACCAAAAATGCATGGAGCTGACGCCCAGCATAGGCTTCACTGCAGAGAGAAAATTTTATTTCAGAGAAAAAAACGTTGGAAGAAAACAAGAGATGAACATGTTAAAGCCTGGGGGTATTTTGATCTGTATTCTAAGCTGAACTTTTTAGCTAAAGCCACAGTTAGCACATCCTGTGTGCTTGGAAAGTGAGGGAGCATTAAACTAGGCAGACTGATGAAGCCATTTTGAAAAGTCAGCTCTTGGTCTGTATTTCTCAATTTTTGTAATATCTTTCTGCCCTACATATAGGGCTTTTTTTGGAACAGTATCCAATTCCTGTAATGTGTGAAGCCAAATGGCTTTTATTAAGCAAATAAGGAAAAACGGAACTGGAATCAAACAGGCAGAATGAGAAGATTGCAGCAGCAGCAGCAGCATAGAGTCAACTTACTACCCTCATGATGGAAGATCGGTTTGCTAATTGTTCATGACAGCTAATGGAAACCATATTTTGGCTGTGAATAATTCTCAGGAGGGATCATTGTGGAGTCTTACCTCATTTCTCGTACTTTCCTGGTAGAACATCTCAAGTATTCCGAAGCAGACGCACCTCACGAAGCTCCGAGTGCAGAAAGTGGTGGTCAGGTGTGGGTCCTAGAGCAAGGTGGGACTGACTCCTCGGGATGGGGGAGCTTTACTGGCACATCACTCACCTCTCAGGGGCTGGTGCATGCAGATACTTTGGCAAAGGGCTTTGATTATTCAGAGTGTTGCTAAATGTATTTTGAGAAGTCACAAATAAACTGCACAGAACCCATTTCAGGTGTAAGGGAAGATGTCAGTATAAGTGAACAGGAAAGGGATTCTGACATATGTTCTTCCAAGGTTTCTGCCTGTTAGCCCATTGTATATCTTGGAATTAGTTTTACTAATTTGCATCATCAGCTCATGAGACAGTTACCCTGGTAAGTGCTTCCTTGAGACAGCCGTCTTACCCCTGCTGGGTAAGGCTGGGAGGCTGGAAAAGCTTTTTCTGAAGTGTCACCAGAACCTTCCTAGGGGCTTCCAGAACACCCAGTGGCCATGATTCCCTGTTTCTGCAGGTCCCTAAAGAGCTGGTGTTACAAAGCAGGCTGTGCTCCGTTAGTGTGCACAGAGCCAGGCTCCTGTCCCCTCCTCTCTGCTCCCAGCACACCTAGTCAGCTCATCCTTCTCCTTCAGCCTCAGCTCTGGACTTGTCATTGCTCTGCCGCGTCCTTTCCTGGTGGCAGGAAGTTTATCATGAGCTCTGGGTGTATCCACAGTGCCGCCCACGGCAGAGCCCCACGAGGGGATGCTCAGGGTCCTGTGCAGACAATAACTCTGATGGTGCACAGCTCTCTCACCTGTGCTGTGGTCAAGGAGTTCTGCCTCTGGAACAGCTCCTGCTGCTGTTACAGGATGTGCTTCTGATTCTGAAAATCAATGGAACTTGGAGTTCAGGCAGCCCGTCAGCAGGGACCAGACAAACCCTGTACTGAGGTGCTCGGATGTGACTCAGGGGGGTCTCTGTGCCACAAGCAAAGCAACCTCATCCAGGCACACCCCCGGAAAAAGACGTTCTGTGTGTTTGTCACAGACCTCTTCACTTTTCCTCACATGGAAGAATCCTGCTTATTGTGGCTCAAACATTAAACCTTTCAGTGGCCTCCGCTACTGTAAGTCAGCAGAGCTGGTTACAGCTGTAGGGCTGTGCTAATTGATACCTACTTAGTTATAGACATGGAATTTTCATTCATTGAAAATACAGATTACAATGGCACATATGCCATTTCAGTGGGTATTTATAGGTGCATAATGAGGAGATTTTATCCAGTGCAACAAGATCTAGTCTGTGCAAATATACAGCCCATGCATGTGATAACTGTGGTGTTCTAGTCTGAAATAAATTTGGCTGAAGACCTTAAATTACTTAAGAAAAAGGAAAAAAAATGTTCCAAATAATGAGTAAGTATCATAACAGCTACTAAAATAATACCATGCACCTACTTTATTATTCAGTTGCTTATTTATTATCATTATTCTTTAAAGTAATGATATAAAAGTGCTTTTTTCCAAATGTTAATTTAGTTCTCTGCAGATGGCAACCATCTGTTAAATGACAAGGCATTTACAGTCTTTGATTAGCACTTTATAGAGCTTGGGTGAACTTATTGTTACAATATTTAAGTACAGTTATGGAGGTGAAACTTGGTAGATTTGTTCTTTTCCTGTTGCTGTTACCAAAAAAATGGAAAATTTCAAACCTGACAATGTTTTTGCCTGTCTTCTCCTTTACTTATCTATGTTATTTCAAGCTGAAGCCTTGACATTCTTGACAGAAGGACAATAATAGGAAATATTGTTAAACTCCAGCACCTTTTGTAGCAATTATGAGCGTTCTCATTTTGGGAAGTCACCATGTGGGTGGACTCTTAGGGATGCTCAAGGGAAGCATTTGAAGGACTCAAAGGATCATGGGCTGTGGGCTGTGATACAGCTTTGTGTGCCTACAAAAAAGTACACTGGGGCTCTGTTTGTGAAATGCTGGCATACATGTTACTGTTCCCATCATCAAGTGATCTCATTGCATGAGCTCCACTCTTTGTGTTTTAATACCTTGATCAGTGACAGCCAACCCCCATCTGTCCATAAGCTCAGCAAGTTCTGATTCATTTCATCCTGGGGTTTCTTCCAAAGTTTCTGCAAGTCCTGCTGCCTGATCCTCAATTCCCCGGCCGTGTTTTCATTGTTCAGTGTTACTTTACGCTGTCACGTCTGAGTTTGGAATAAACTTCCTCGGGTGTTGTGATGTGTGTTCGTGTCCCGCAGGTGCGGGTGCGGCGATGCCGCCGCTGCCGAAGGCGGAGCTGGTGCGGAGCGCGGTGCAGCTGTACCGGTACCTGCTGCGGTGCTGCAAGAGCCTGCCCGAGGAGAGCATCCGCCAGCACTACAGGCACGCCGTCAGGCAGGTCAGGAGCACCTTCTCTGGGGCACTCACGGCGGGGGCGTCGGTTGGTTTTGGTTTTCTCCTCCTACTGTTTGGACCAACTTTTTATAGCTCCTGGCACTTGAAAAAAATAAAACCAACTATTCTTCTGCAAGCTTGAGACATTAGTGGATTTGAAGGGTTATAGTGGGACTATGTGAAGGAGCATTACTTTTTGTTTGCTTCTGAAACCTATTTTTCTTGGCTTTCATCTCTAATTCCTCTGTTAGTCAAGAGGATGGACAATCATTTCTTACTCCATAAACTCATCTCTTATGGCCAAACTTACTGGTTCCCTGTCAGTCATTTTTTAATATATATATATATCTCCTACCCCTCTGGCTGGGTAAATCCCATCTGACTGTTCAGATTCCATACTTCATATGGAAGTGATTTCATGCTTTCAATCATACCTGTTGTCCTGTGTCTCTCCAGTTTTAACGTACCAGACAATTTCAGTTCATGTTCTGAATTGAAGTTCTCTGGGGTTTTTGTTGATGATGTATGAAAAGAGTAAAATACTTCACATGAAATTCCATATGACCAGATTTGTTGTGGAAATAGCATGGGCAGGTGCTACAATGTGTATCTTTACCCTTCCAGACCAACAGTTTATTTTTCATCAAATATTTTTCTGAGATTTAAAAGCGATCCTTATTTTGACAACTGTTTTGTTGCCTTGTCCATGTGACACTTGGAATGTTGCAGAGTTTCAAAGTTCACGCTGATGAAGACGACCCTGAGCGAATCCAGCAGATCATTAAAAGAGCCATTGAAGATGCTGACTGGGTGATGAATAAAGTAAGTACCTCAGATTGTCTGTGTTTTGGTTTCTCTCAGTTCAAAACAAGAAGAAAACGTTTGAAAGCAAGTTCTGAACAGGCAGTTTTTGTGTAGACCTGGACATTGAAGTGTCTGGGTGAAAGGAAATACCCAGCCAGTAGGGATCTGTGATTGTGACAGCTCTTGTTTAAAGAATCTCTTCATCAATAGAAACTAAAGATTGTTCTTTTCAGAACAAATAACAATTTAGGTTGGTCTCTGTGTCAGTCTTTGTTTTCATGAAGAATTCTAATAAATTTCAGCAGTGGTGGCTAGTATAACCTTATTATAGGAGAAAAAAACCCCAAATACAGCATTTTGAAAGCCATAAATTGATACACATCATCTGCCTTCCTAACAGACTCATTCCTCGTAGGCACTTTTTATAAACTTGCAGAACTGTTGTTTTTTCTCAGATCTTGCCTGTGGCTGCAGAGATCAGGGGCCAAGCTGTGGTGCTGGGCTCCCCTGTGCCCCAGTTCTCACCCAGTAGATCTGCCCCTGTGCTGTTACAGCGCTGGAAGATACCAATCAGGCTGGTTTGTCAGATAAAAGAATGAGGATTGTTTATGTTAGACAGCTGAGAGTCACCTGTGTGTCCTGGGATTTAAGTCTGGCTGGGGAGTGTGATATGTTAACATTGAGTATAAGGAAACAAGTCTAAAGTTCAGCTTCCTCTGAACACCTGTTGATTTTAATTTACCAAGTGACTGTTAAGTCCTTCTCTCTGCCATGAAATCCAAATAAGAATTGTTACAGGAGCAAGCAGAGATTAGTCACAGATTATGACGTTGTAGCAGTAGCCAAATCCAGCAGTAACAGCCTAGTCAATAACTGCACCTGAATCTGATTTTATTCTCCTACAATTAGAATTGTAGGCTCATTCTGAAAGAAAGAGAATAGGCTCATTCTGCTTCAGCCACAGAGGCTGTAGTCTGATTCTGTGGAAAGCTGGTAATGGACGGGTGTGAGAGGAGGGGCAGATTCACAATGCCTACCAAGGAGCATCATTTTATGTTACAGAGAGAAAACCTATCAAATATCAGTCTAACTTAAAGAAGGCGAAGATAAATTTATGGGGATTGTGAAGAGAGTTGTAAATCCTTGTCAGCATGAACTGTTACTTAGTTATGTGCTTTTTCCCAAAAAGTTGTTGTGTTTTCTTTTTTCAGTATAAAAAACAGAAGAGGAAGGAAGAAGACAAGACGGACATTGGTAAACATCCTTAGAGGACTTGCAGTCAAGCCCAGTGCTGTATTAGAATTATTGCCTGAAGTTTTCTCTTAGATACTACAAATACAGTAATTTATATCTCACTGGGATGTCATGAAGATAAATTAATATTTCGGAAGCTATTTAAGTCTGTAAATTAAAAGGCACAGTCAAGGTTAAAACTATTGCCTT
Organism: Oxyruncus cristatus; assembly: GCA_013399855.1. Lineage (NCBI taxonomy): Eukaryota > Metazoa > Chordata > Aves > Passeriformes > Cotingidae > Oxyruncus > Oxyruncus cristatus. The sequence continues at coordinate 778,228 of VXAY01005810.1, forward strand.
GCATAATCACAAAGTTTTAAGTTAAAGTCCAAACTTGTCTAAGCTTTGAGTAACTTCCTCCATTATATTGTTAGGCCTGGATCGGCCCTGGCAGTGTGTGATACACATTTGTGCAGGTTCTTTGGTCACAAGGTTCCCTTGCATCAGTCACTGTGGATTTCGGTGACTGAGGAGTTCAGCTTGTGTGTGTGTGTGACCCTGATGACAGCTGTCACTTTGAGAGGTCACGTTGTCCTCTGCCGGGCCCAGAGGTGTGTTCAGAGTGAAGCAGAGGTATGACCAGAGCACAGAGCTGAGTTTGATCCAACAGCAAACTCAAAAGCCTGACTGCCGAGGGGAGAACATGCCATGAGAACTTTCACCCTTTCTGAAGCCTGAACCACAGTATTTTCCACTTGCCTGACCGTGCTGCGGCCACATTTTCACTCTGCTCTGTGGGCTGTTTGAACTAATGGCTGTCTCGTTAAAGTCAGGGGCTGTCACTATCTCTGAGCCGCCACCAGAACAGCCCCTGCACGATCGGGTTCGTGCTGGGAGCGGCGCAGTCGCTGCCTGTGCGATGCTGTACAGCTCAAAGGCCTTTACAGCTCTTTGCAACACGAAATAAATGTCCTTACAAAGGGGAGTCCGCCTGCTTTTCAAGAAGCCCGTCTTTGCGCTGCCAGAATAGGTTTTGCGGGGTGAGGAGCCAGGAGTCCCTCGGCAGAGCCGTTCGGGGTGGGTTGCGGCCGCAGTGCCGCGCTCCGCCCGCAGGTGGCGGTGCGGGCGCACCTGAGCGCAGGTGTGTCCCCCGCCCGAGCCGAGCGCCCTCGGGCTCCGCACCGCCGCCTTCTTCTTGCGTTCGGCCGTGAAGGAACAAAAATCACAGTAGCTCAGCAGAATTTGGGAAGCGCTATTTTAGAAAGGGGGCTGTAAGTGAACGTTTGTATTGTATCAAAAAAACCCCTTTGTCTCTGCTAGCCCTAAACCCTCCTCTCCAAGAATTCCTAGCCTCTTATTGTTCTCTCTGCCATCACCACTGTTGTTCCTCTCTCTAGTCCCACGTCTTTCACATCACCTTATACACCCTTAACTTTGGTTGTCTTTGTTTTACATGTTCCTCAATTCTGTTCTCATCTTGTCTCTCTACCCCACTTATTTCTCCTCTTCAAATCCTTTTCTGTCAGGTGCATCAAACATACTCAGGTGTTATGCTGGGGCCAATCTTCTGCTTCATTTTAGGTAAAGCAGGAAGGTAATAGAGTTTCTCAACAGAGCAGGTGTTTCTCTGTGTGAGGAAAGCCTTTTAAGTAAATTTTTTTGAAAGTGCAGTCCTTTCGGTTTAAACTTTCAAAATAATTTGGTGCAAGGTAGAACACAGAAAGCTTCAACCTTGGCAGTCGACAAGGAATATCCAGTATGATACTGAACACCAATAAAAAAGCTCAAGCATTTTTGATAATAGCTATCTGAGTGTGCTGTGTCTGATCAAGAGCAGCAAACAGGGGAGCCGTGCTGTATTCCAGATCTGTTCTGTGTGTTTGGTCTGCAGTATGGAGATGCACTGAACTTTGTATCACTGCAATAGTGAAAATTACAATCCTTAGTGGGATTAACAGAGTATGGAAACATGGCAGTTTCCTGAACTTTAAATGTAGAGTGCTCGGCAGCCCTCTATGGCTTTAATTGCCTGACTTTTGGTAGTGTGAGGTGTAATATTTTGTTCAGTTACAAAATAGGATAATTGCATGTGTTTAAATCACTCTTACATGCCTGTTATTTAATTTATGGCTAGTTCAAAGGGAAAGAACCAAGGAGCTGGAAGATGCAACCGGGACATGTCTGCAGCTCCAAATGTCCGGGGTGCCAGCTGAGAACATCAGACCAAAGGTATGATAGAGGAACTGATATGGGAGGACCAAGATCTGTGAATTTTAGGTTTTGGAAAGTGGTAGAGCATTCAGTTCTCGGTAGGGCACAGAGGAGAAACATGATTGGTGAGCAGGAGACAACATGACTAAATATTTTGGTAGGGGTGATTCAGCTGGAGGGCATGAGGATATGTCTGAGGAGGGTTTGTTGGTTTTTTTTTTTCATACAAATACAATTTGGTTTTCAAAATAATAACCTTTTAATAGAGCGAAAATGCGAAGATTACTTACTCAGAATACAAATAAGTTTCCTGTTGGTGAGGAGAAATTATGTAAATAACTATTTACTTCCCTGAAAGTGAAAGTAATACCAGTGTCTCAGACATGTCTCTGTAATGACTGGGCTGAAGAGTCATTCAGTTGCAGAGCTGAGGCCTTTGTGTTTCCAAGACATTATACAAATTCCATTCTCCAGCAGCATAATCTGAGTCCTAAGATGTTATGTTAACCCAGATGTAGATGAGAACCTGAACTCTGAGAGATTTGGGCAGAGCTTTAATACTTTTGACCAAAATTATTATTCAGAAGTCATTTAATCCTGGAGTTGGCCAAATTTACCACTCACTGACCTGTCTGACTGGCGTTCTCTTCACCTTTGTTTGAGCAGCTTTCTACCTCTGTACCACCCAACCCCGCTGAGCCTCAAGACTGTTCCCTGTTCCCAATGCCAGCGATCACTGCCAGCGGCTGTAATGGGGCCCACTGGGAGAAAGAACATGGCCACAGGCAGCTGCTCCTGGGTTCTCTGATGGCAGTTGGGTTCAAAACATCAATCCCAAATACATTGGTGCATCTGTGTTTCCATTTTCAGTCATCCAGAATTTCTGAGCATAAAGCTGGTGGATCAAAGAGACTTTGTTGTGTCCTGAAATTACTATTGCAGAGTTTCAAACAGCTCACGGTGTTCATTAAGCTGCTGACATAGCAAGGCATAATGTCAGTAAAAGGAGACAAGCCTATTTGTAGGCTTTAGTTTCTCTTACTGAAATGAGGAACCCATATCTGCTTGAGTTCTGGTAAGTGATGGCCTGTTGATATGTGATTGCAGTAGCTGAATGATTAAGGGCCAGTCAGAAGGTTGTGTCCAAGCCCCGTTTTTGTGGCCTCCCTCATGACTGCTCCTGCAGTAAGTGATGGCAGCATCAGTTTCTCTGTGGAATAGGATCCCGTGCCCCTGCCTAGCCCGGGCTTTTCATTGTGTTTACACAACTGTAATAACTGCATTCTGCCAACAACACTTCTGCCGCTGGTTACAGTAAGATCTTGAGTCAATAACTTCTCCTAAATACAATTCAGAGTTGAGTGCACTTAACTCTTCAAAGGTTGTGTACAGGCAACTCTTGGTTAAGGAGGTAGAGAGGGTTTCACAGGAGGCTTGTTATGCAAGACAAACATTAGAACAAGGAAAGACAGTTGGGAGACTTATGTTTAACAGGGTGAGATCATGCTTTACATTCTTGCAGAATGGAGAAACAAATCATTTAGATCATGTTACAGACTTACCAACATCCAGTCTAAGGTCAGAACCAAAGCTGGTGCTGTGCTTCCTGTTCTGTGTATGCATGACTTGGGAACCTAAAGTTGAAATTGTGTGGAAATAATCTGTACATTACAAATATGGAAATAACGTGTCTAAAATGGAGCAGTGGCAGCAGGTTGGTCAATGTGCTTTGTTTAGGTTCCTGCTCGTAAGCTCTCAGACAAATGGTAAAGACTACTTTGGTTATTACCAGCCTTGGAGCCTCATGTAGAAACTTTCTGCCTAGTGAAATTTTTTCCCTTTTTTTTTTTTTATTTATTTATTCATTTCAGGTTTTGATATGGAAAAGATTGTGTGAATGTATGGTTAATGTAAAATACAGGATAGCATTCTGCTCTCGTGGCTTGAGACACATGTACCTCTGATCACATTCTTCTGTCAGAAGTGTTACTGATTTCAATTCACTCTCCCCACCGAAAGTCATTTGAGCTCTGTGGGTGCTGAATAGAATTCTTCCAACCCAGGCCAGGCCTTGCTTAGCACCATTTGTCAGTAACTGAATGTTCTTTAAATCACTCTTTAGCACTTTGTAAACTCTTTCTCACTTGGTTTGTTATGTCACAGGTTTTTTGTTTAGAGACACTTGAGCTTCAGGATTTGATGCTAAACAAAAACCTCTCTTCCATGGTGTTTGGCTCACTTTCAGATGTCATAAGGAAGTGATCTTTACTGTGATACCGTATGGAACAGGAATACACACTATTTCTGGGAAAACAAATAATATTCACTCTGATCTTTTTTAAAGGAAACAGTTTCTTATTTGTAATAGCTTTTAACTGGGCATTATAAATTGTGCCTTCGTATAAAGCTCTGATAAGCTGCAAACTGAACAGGCAGCACAACATCTGTGAGTCTTAAACATTCAGTATCATAGTATTTTTACATCGTGAGAGTCCTTGACCTTAAACTGTAAGAAGGAGTCTCTAGAGCTTTCTGCTCCACAACATTGTGTCTCTCAGTGTCCCCCCAAATAGCAGAGGTGTATTTGAGGTAAGGAGTCTTATGGTCAGAGCAGTCTTCTGAAGCAAGTCACTGACACCCGAAAATGGCTGGACATGGACCCACACTGCCCACTGGGTCAGTGCCTTTCCTGCAGCCTTCCCTGCTGCTCAGAGCTCATGTATTTCTGCTTGAGCTCGAGCCAGCTGGCACATCTTTCAACTTTTGTATTATTTGATTAATTTATCTTATAATTCTGTCAAGCCAGATTTTATGAAATAGTGTTAACTGAAGTATGCAATAATCATCAAGTACTCCTTTCAGCTTGTGATTAAACAGAGCAGACGCTAACTTTTAAAAAAACCCTGCTCTTTGAAGAGTATTTTCCTCATAATTGTGTTTGATATTTAAAATAGTTTAGAAAAGTTTAGGAGCAGAGGGAGGCATCTGTCCCTTGCAGCTAAGAGCTTGACGATGTTGGTATTTGTCGGTGAGGGAGAGGTCCCTGGCATTGCTCACTTCAGTGGGAGAGTCTGAAGAGGACAGTTCTGAGGCTGCTGTTTGCTGTCCTTGCCTGTGAACTGGGAGGCCCAAGAAGTGAACTTGCCTGTTCTGTAACTGTCGACCTGGGTGCCTTTTCCCTCAGAAGGATCTGCCTTCATGTTCTGCATGGGTCCATTTTGAGAAGGATTAACTTGATTTTTGTTTTTTTAGTTAGTAACTTCTGAGCCAGCTTGGTTTGGGTATTTCACAGGATCACAGAATCACTGAGGTTGAGGTTGGAAAAGACCTCCAAGATCATCAAGTCCAACCTGTGACTGATACCCCCTTGTCCCCCAGCCCAGAGCACTGAGTGCCACGTCCAGTCGTTCCTCAGACACCTCCAGGGATGGGGACTCCACCACCTCCCTGGGCAGCCCTTTCCAATGCCTGACCACCCTTTCCATGAAGAAATTCCTCCTGATGTCCCACCTGACTCTCCCCTGGCACAGCTTGAGACTAAATCATTACCCCCTATAAAATATTTTTTTTTTCAGCCACAGCTAAACAACTTCAGACTGGATGGTCTTATTACCTGTAATCTTCCTTCTGCCAGAGTTCAGCTTCATCTGTTTAAAAACCACTGCACTTTATGTCTTTTTATTATTACAGCTTGGTTTTTTTCATAGTGTCTGGTATCCTTTTTAAGAAAAGTTAAAAAGCACTGGTGTTTTGATTAATATTTCCCGCCATTCTACAGAATGGATTTTAAGAGATACAAAATTGGCAAATTCTTGCTGCTGCTGAGGTTGACTCATGTTCTGCATTAGGTAAAATCACACAAGATCTGGGATTTTTTCTGCCTTGCTTCAATTTCTCATCAGTCATTTCATCTACAGAAAATCAAATATGTCTCAGATGGTGTGGAACAAGGAACAAGGAAAAACAGAGTATTTTGTTTTCCACAATTGTGCAACTGCAAGGGCTACTTTCTCTTTTATTTTGTGTTTTTCCCTCCATTTTTAGAGGTCTCAGAAATGGTGTGTTTAATCACAGTTTACAGCACAGAATGCAGTTGAATCTTGGAGCTTTCTCTCCCCCAGGAGCTCTGTCGAGTTTGTCCTCTTAGCTGGAAGTATCTCAAGAGTACATTGGAGCTTTATGGCCAAGAGTTTCAAAAGTAATTCTCAGATTACTTTTTAGGTGCTTACTCTGGGAGATCTTCAACATTATACTTGGTGATAATTCTACACATTTCAATGTGTGGCTGTTAAACCTCAGGAAAATAAGGTCAGTTCTGTTCTGCTCTTTCACGTGCTGCCCTGTGTGTTTGGGGTGTGTGGGATCTTGGGTTCACTGCGGGGTGGTGCAGCCTCGCAGCTGCAATGACCAGCTGGGCTGTCATGGGCGAGGCAGGAGAACACAACAGCTCGCAGGGATCTCCGTGCTGGGCACTGCTCAAGAACCCAGGAGAGCTCAGAACCCCCGTTCCCTCCCCTGCCCCTTGTCTCCCGCTCGCTGGGTTGTGTCCCCACTGTCCTTTAGCTGGATGATCTCCGTGCACGGAGCACCTCTCGGACAGGTTGGGACTGCGTGGCAAGGACCAGGAAATTGGGTACTCCCCACTAGCGGGGCTCTGAGCTGGGAGGTACCGGCATGGGGATGATCAGTTTGCAATTGTTTCAGAAACATGGTTTAAAAATACGGAGATCTCCAAATCCTGCTCCCAGCTGATAGAATAGAGGCTGTAGGATGTCACAGCAGCACTGTGCCAAGTCTGGTAGTTTCTAATTGATTCAATGCAGTGAAAAGGCATCCAGTGTGTATTATGAAACTTGAGATGGAGAGCCAATCCCTGCACTCCAACTTCATTGCTCTCATAAGCAAAGGTGCAGGTTTTATAGCTGAGGTAATTATACAAAAAATGTACACAATATGAGTGGTATTTAGCATAAAAAGTAATTTGAATGCAATCCATGTCTGGTTGAGAGAGGAACAGAACCATAAACCTTTTGATCTAACAAAGAGGTTTGAAAGGAACAGATTGGGTACAGTACTGAACCTGTACTCAGCTCACTTTATTGCTTTATATGGGGAGGGGTTTATTTATTTACTATTTAGGAAGTGTTTTCAATTTTGTAAGTATCAGGAAGAAATCACAGCTCATAATTACATAACTTTGCTCTGTATAACTCTGTAACACTCTTACAAAGCCCTGGAATTCACAGGTACTGTCTGGGAGACACAAATCTTGCCTTTGTGCTCTGTCAAATTCTGTCTTGGCCTATAATAACAAAGGCAGTCTAGACAGTTGCTTACCAGGATGTTTCCTTCCCATGGTGTTCAGGGGTTCTGAGCCAAAGCCACTGGAATCAAAGGGAAGGAATCCCCTGTACTTTGGTAACATTCACCGTTTTACACCATTTTTCATTGCTCTGAATACTCAGAGAAATGGACTGTGCTTAACCATGGTTACCAGAATTAAAATGGAAACAGTTTTGTTTGTGCAGTTATGGATTAATTAGCGGGTGCAACCTGCATTCTCCTATAAACTTATGCACAATGTCAGTTTTTTATGGGCTTCGTTTCAGTTACTGGAGTTATGTTTGAGGAATATTCCACAAATCCAGCACTATTCAGGGTACCCTATTGCAGCAACTGCCTCAGGTTCACCTACACGTTGGGTTTGCTTGCTAGGCAGTTCCAAATGAAGAAACAGTTGTTTTAGTCCATGATGGAGGATTAGTCAGAGTATGTGTGACCATATTTCCAAAGCACATCCTGTGTATGTGACAGGAGCCACAGCATCAGGGACACAGGGAAGCACCACATTGGCAGCCCTGCCTGAAGAGAGCTTTCATGTTAGACTGTTCTTCCCTACTCACCGACACTGTAGGATGGGTGTTCCTCCAGTTACGCAATCATTGGATGACCAACAAACAAATTAAAAAAAACAGGAGATGTAGTGAGAGGATATGTTCATACTGACATCTTTATTTAGATTTGTGATGGGAGACAAAATGTCCTAAATTAGTCCAGATATTCAGTCCATGAATTGGAAGTGGCAGCAGAGTAGCAGAGAGTTGTGTACAGTGTTGCTCAACAGAGACTGGCCAGGGAAATGGTCTGCATTTCGGTGTATTCGTGTTGTCTGTGTTTCCGTGTCTGTATTTCCAGGTGTAAGTATTGAGCTGGACTTGCAGCTCAAAATCAATGAAAACTGACTAAAAGTACTCTGAAGGTGCTGAAGAATGTGCCACAGGAATTGTCTTTTTTGGTAGGGGAAGAGAGATAGTTGCTAGAAAAGGAGCTGTAAGCTCATATCCCCACCCTCTGGCACTGTTTCCCTCCTGGGAAGGGCAGAGGAAGGAAATTTCACTCTCACAGAAGGTTTGGAAATGTGATGTAATTTGCACAGACACTGAAAGCTGTGCAGGCGTAGGCAAGACTGGCCTAACTGTAGTGCTTAGCAAGGAGTCTTTAAAAATAATTGAAGTAGTAAAAAGAGTCATAAAGATAAAGCAGAGCCATAGAATTGCCTGAGAAGACCCCTGTCTCCGTCCAGGAAACATGGAAAGCAGGTCAACATGCCCTGGTTTCATATAGACTAAGATGCGCTGGCCAAAGCGTGACGTGTGAAGGTGCAGGAAACAACGGAGTAGATGCAGGCAGGTGTCAGGAGGAGTGGGAGACTCGCAGGGCAGCAGTAAAGATAAGCCTGGGAGTTTTGCTGGAATTGTTTCAGCAGTGCTCTGTGTTTTTTACACTGAAGTTTTAGATGTTCAGAACTGAAGTTACTTTTATACTTCAATATTCTGTTCTTCATTTCAGTCCATAAATTTGTGGTTTTTTGAAAACCAGTATTCAAATCTCTTCTGTTACCTGTCCTTGATTAGAAATTCTACTGCCCTCAGCCAGTGCTCTGTTACTGAAATGGGAGTTCCTTCCTCAGGCTGTGCTTTTACTAAAGGATGCCTTTGCTGCTGCAGCCATGGCTGAGGATCCCAGGAGTGAGTCAGGAGGTGTCAGCAACCGCTTCTGCTTGAGCCAACGTGCAGCCAGGCACACAAAATCTGGTTATTGATAGTCTCCTGGCTTTGTCCCTCCCTCACTTCCTTGCCCTTGGTTGTGATATGCACACAGTGGAATTTTGGAAAGGATGACTGATGAGGGAATTTTGTTATTTCTGCACATCTGAGTTTGACCAAACTGACAGTGAGCAGACAGGAAGGGGTGGGTTTACTGGAACAGCACTGTAAATTTAGCACTGTCTTTAACTTTCATTTTTGCCCTAAGATGTTCACATAGGGGAATTTTCCACCCTGTCCTGCCATCATTTGACACGCAGCCTTCGACTGGAGAGCAGGAAGTGGCAAATGAAACGTTACCCTTCCCACCCTCAACTGCTGCTTTTAATGTCCCTTCAATCTGCAGAAACTAAAAAGGAGTCCAGCCTGGGATTCTACTAGTATTTGCATATTTTCAAGCATGTAGGCCTGGGTCTTTTATTTTGCTTTTGATAGAGGTTTTATCCCCACTTTATAAAGAAAACCTCAAAATAATGAAGAAGACAGTGAAGAAGAGACTACAGTTAGTGGTGAATATGATAAAACCTTAAAGGAACTGTAAGCAATCAGAACACACACAAAAAACCAGAGTTGACATCTTGCAGAGTTTGGGATAAGATTCAAACCAAATGAATGTTCTTTGGGAAATGAAAAACCAAACCAGTATAAAAGAAGATTGACAGTAGTCAGTGAGAGCAGATATTTGCGAGCAGCATTTTAAACAGTGGTTATTATTGTACTAATTGTATCTTTCTTTGCCAGAAACCACACAGAGCTTCCATTAAAACCAGTGGATCTATGGAGGTTCCAGAGAATAAAGGCAGGGAGAAGTGGTGAGAAGCTCTGTTGTATAATTGCCTTAATCTTCATTTTAAGACACACAGTCCTTGGGAGTTGGCTTCCACAGCCCAGTTTCTTTTGTGTGTTTAAGGGTGGAATGTCATAAGGAGGGAAAGTGTCCTTAAAATTATTTTTATTTTTGTTCCTAATGTTTTAAATTAAATGTAGCAAATTGATAACACTGAAGTCTTGTATTTTTATAGTTACCAGTTTCACTTTACATGACTCCATTAGACATTTAAAGAACTGGAGGTTGAGAAACTGGAAACTTCTAGTCTGTGTTATCATGTAATTCTCCAGGTGTGATTTGTATATGCAGTTGTCACTACCCCCATCCTTTAGTACAGAACATTTTCACCATACTCAGGATAGCTTTAAGGACAGTGACTGAAATGTACCCCCTTGAGATTTGCAAGCACTGAAAAATAAGACCAGCAGAAATGGGCCACCTATACCCTTTAAAAAGTTCCTATGATACAGCTGCTGGATACCTCACAACCCGTGTGTCACAGGCTTTCTCGGCAATTTCTGGAACTTTTAATATTTAGTGTAGGAATTAGGAGGCTAAAAATGTGGGGTTTGCAGATGACATTTTTGGATGAGCAGTGCAATGTTACTGGCAAACTGCAGGTACGATCCCAGGGTGATCTGGCACCCAGGCTGTGCCACAAACACTCATCGTTGCCATTATTTATGTATTTATTTACCTCTGAGTTGAAAAAGTCCAGAGAGGCTTTCCTGTGGCTCATTGTCTGTCCTGCCAGGCATTGGAGTCAGCACAAACAGACAATACTTGTCTTACACAAACTTTTTTAGTATGAAATCCACTTGAGCTAATGCAGAACCTTGCAGATATGATATATATTATAATATCAGACACACAATACAACTTAGTTGGAAGAAAATTGCAGAAAGTTGATTATTGATTCTGCAGACCATCACACATTCAGAAACAAAACAATATTTGACTCAAAATGACAGCATGGTCAGCGTGCCATTGAATAGGTCAAACAGTCTGCTTGGAAAGGGCACCTCTTTCATCAAAGTTTAATGCAAGGAAAGCAACTGCTTCTTGCATTCTGGTATGGCAGAGGCAGAAGTGGCTGTGCAAAAATAGGAAATATGTGCGGAATTGGGAAAAACCTTCGAAGCAGTGTAGAGTGTTTGGGGAAGGAGTGCACAGTGAGCTTATTTTAGTTAATCTCTTGACTCCACCTGGGAATTGAATGGTGCTTTCTTGTTCTTACTGTACAGAGGGTGTTTTATTACTGATTTCAGTGCATAAAAAAACAGATCTTGTTTGAGCAACTGGAGTGATTAAACAGTTCCCTGAATGGCTGTACCTTGGCCAATCCTTTAAACAATTCTCCTAAGGAAAGATGTTTCTTCTCCTCTGGTTATCCCAAATCTGATTTTTCATATCCAATCCCTACACAGCCTTTCCTGAATCTCAGCAGTCTCCAAGCACAGAGAAATAAGGAGGGTGAATAGTAGAAGCTTAGAAGCCACTGGACAGAGTTGAATTCAATTAAATTTCTTCTAAGATATGTTCTTTCTTACAGTACTAGACATTAAGATTCCCCATACTCTGTAGAAAAGTGAGGTTAATAAGAAAGGGAAGGATGCAAATAGGATTTTTAAACTCTGACAGAATAGCAAATGCAAAGAAGAGTATAAAGGCAGAACTTCATGGCATGACATTGAGACACAGCTCACACATCATTTCTGCCTGCTGATTGGATGTCTGGAATATTTTAAACAAAGGGATGTCACCGCTAATTCTGGTGAGAGAAAATCAAATTAAAAATCCAAGTTGGAAAATTCACGAGAAGTGGATGCCAAGCAGCACAGGCTTGATACAGCCAAGAAGATGAATGCTCAGAAAACTCCAGTCTATTCTTCGAGAGGCTGATCTCTAGCAACCCTGGATTGTGTTCGGGGGATCTTGTGCATGGACACGTGTGCACAGCACTTGCTTTGCCTCTAGCAGTGCTTTATACAAGAACTTTTCAAACAGAGAAACTAGACACAGGGAGAAGAAAACACCTTGCCCAAGCTTGTCCAATAAAAGCATGACAGATGAAAAATGAACGTGCATTTCCTCATTTCTCTGTCTGCCTTATGCCTCATTTCTGTAGATCTTTGGTCAGTCAGCACCTGTAAATCTCTCTAGTTATCACTGTGCCACATTTGACCTCCAATTAGTCAACAGATATATTAATCATCTTTAATTTGTAAACAGATTCCTTAAAATAGCCATACATAATATTATCCAGGGAACAAATAAAGCAAGTCAAAATCCCTGGCACTGCTCTTGTGGGCTGCAGGTGCCTGGCAGCACTTGGCACTGCTGCCAGCCCTGGTCTGGAGGGCTTGTGCCTTCCAGACTGCAGGGAGAAACCTGGCTTTGTAATACGTACGTGTTATCTAACATTGAAAATCAGCACAACAGTCCTATGCAGCTGTCCTGCTGGTATTCCCACATACAGCACAGTGGGAATAGTTTGTACCTCAGGGACTGCAGTTTCCCTCCAGTATTCCTAGTGCTTTGGAAAAGCACCACGGAACAAAGCTTGCAGGCAGCAACAGGCAGAGCAGGCAGCTCTGGAGAGCAAGAAATTCTGCACAATCTCTATTGAGTAAACTTGACCAAAAGTAAGGAGGGAATATATTTATGTGAAACGTAAAATACCTGTCCTTAGTTACGGACACCTGATTAGATGCTTTCCTGGCCACATGGTAAAGCTCTATGGCTCTGTAAAATTTCTCTTGAAGTTGCTCAGTCTCTTCCTGCAGCTGTAGGTATTGTACAGGCATGGACACTGGCCACACGGTGCTCAAGCTGTAAGAAGCCTTTCAGGATCGATTTTTTTTAATTTTAACACTTGTGCAAGGGTGCAGGCAGTGCTGAGTGTGATACCCTGCCGTTCCCTGGAGCACAGGCAGCAGTCACGGCTGCGGCAGGCAGGGGAAGGACGGGATGCTCCAGCATCAGGAGCAGGTGGCTGCCCTGCCCCCCTCACACAGGTTATGTAATGCTGCTCAGCCACACACCCTCCACTTCTCCGATACAGGACATTTTGGGAATCCCCTTTTCGGTCTCCATGTCCAGCCTTACTCAGCTGTTTTGCATACATGGTCTGGAGTATAAAATGCATCTGCCTCTCAGGAGGGATACAAAGCCTGAGAGATTAAAGTCAAGAAACTTTGACAGAGAAGAGCCTCTCCTGGCAGGTTGGGAACACCTCAGAAGCCCGATAAGAATCACTGTGGCCAGTTGTTCATTCTGTCATTCATTTATTGCAGCTCACAGGTGAAGTAATTATATGACAAACTGTATCTTTCTTTCTGTATTAGGAGCAAAGTGTTGGACTCAATCTCCTGATCTATTTCAAGCTGTCTAGCTGCTCTGAAAACTTTGTCCTCCCTTTATGCTGATTTAAAGGTTTGTGCATGTAACAGGTAAGACTGTCAATGTTATCCACAGAACCCCGTGGTGCAGAACACAAAACCGGTTCTTACTCTGATGCAGTGAAGGGAAATGTGAGTCTACTCCCTTTCTTCTTTTTTCTTTTTTTTCCCCTATTATTATTTTTCCTCTTTTTACTCTTTTTCTTAATTTTTTCTTTTTCCTCCTTTTTCTTTTTGTGTATTGTTTTTATGTTAGTTTAGGATTTTTCTCCTTTCTTTCTTTCTTTCTTCTTTCCTTCTTTCCTTCTTTCTTTCTCTCTTTCTTTCTCTCTTTCTTTCTCTCTTTCTTTCTCTCTTTCTTTCTCTCTTTCTTTCTCTCTTTCTTTCTCTCTTTCTTTCTCTCTTTCTTTCTCTCTTTCTTTCTCTCTTTCTTTCTCTCTTTCTCTCTCTCTCTTTCTTTTTTTTTCTCTTTCTCTCTTTCTTTTTCTCTCTTTCTCCATTACTGTGTGATGTGTGAATAACAGCAACATTTCACATCCCTTTTCTAAGCTTGTGGTCTGCTCAGACACCAATATTTGCTGCTTTACACGACTGAGGGACATTTGAAATTCTCCTGCCAGTATTTTAGATTAATACATATCTGCAGCTTTACACTGACAAAGCAGTGATAGTTTAGGTATCCCTACTCTGAGTATCAAGCCATTGTGATTTAAAAACAGGATGTTAGATCAGTTAGTCTGGGGAGTTTCTAACTGATGTTAAAGGGAGTTACCCTCTTGGGTAAAAACTGACCTTGTTGGGTTTTCTCTGTCCTCAGAAGTGTTCCCATAACACACAAAACAAGGTTTCAGCACTGTGAACTAAGACCAAAAGTAAAGCACACAAAATGCTGTGCCCCTGGCAGTTTGTGTTCAGATCTCATGCTGCCAAGAGCCAATACTCTGGAGAGAAGGATTTCAATAACAACGTGGAGAAAAATAAGAAGATCCGTGGGTAAGACCTTGTCCTTTAATGGTTTCGTAGTTTATTTTTCATTTGAAAAGGGAAGATATTAAGTAGTTTGGGTTCTGGAGAAACCTGTGATGTGTTTCCAAAACACCAATATTAGCAAAAGAATATTGTCCCTGGGGGTCCCTGGATGGTGTTGCTTGGTAATGGACATTAAACTCTTGTGTTTAAGTTATACAGTCATTGAGGATCTAAATCATCTTGCTTTCTCTTTCACAGTTCTAAATTTATTAAGTATTATAATGGTTCCATGTATTATCAGGAGGCATTTGTGTGCTATAAAAATAGTAAAGTGATCATTTATGCTGTAATTAAGTTGGTAAAGTATTTCTGTGATGCAATTCATACAAGGCACTGTATAAAATAAGTTGCAAATGCATCTCAAATTTCTCAGTCTCGGACCGTTAGTTATTTCAGGTTTCATATCTGTTGTTTTCCTTCCCACACAGTGCTCTGGGAAGGGTGATACTCTGGCTTTACTATGGACTCCTAGTCCACTGCTCCCCTCCCTGCTCAGCTCATGGACTCAATGCAACCCTCAGAGACAGTGCTGGGCATCTCCCTGCTGATGCTGAGGGCAAAACTAACAAAAACCAAGCTTGTTGCCTTATACTAAATTTTCTTTCTCCCTTTTAAAGCTTAGGAAAGGATGATGCCAAATTATATGATCCGAGCAAGAAGCAGATCGAGGTGCTGCCCATCGTAACTTCGGCAAAGGCCAGGGAGGAGGGAGAGGTGTGTTCCCAGCATCTCTGTTTGATAATAACAGTTCAGAAGTGGTGCTTCCTGCTCAAAACTGCCCAAAGTTCTCTGTGAGCACTGACTGTGGTTGCAGGAGGTTAGGGCTGCTGGGAGATCTTTGGGTGAAAGTTCTTTTCTGACCTAAAGGGAGCCTTGGTAAGATTTAAGGGAAGAGGTGAGCCTGTGGGGACTGGGATGGTTGATTCCTTTATTCACCTTTGCAGACCCAGCCTTTAGTAACAAACCTGTCCTGTCTGTGAAACACCGTCTGGTTCACTGTTTTCCTGAGACTGCAACTATTATGTTCAGAGGCAGGGCCTTATTGAAATTACAAAGGTGTTTGCAGTGGCAGATACTGTTTGATTAGTACAAAAATACTTTTTTCTCCCATTTCCTGTCAAACTGTTGATTAGCTCAATAGTTTTATAGTCAAATAAATACTCATGTTGGAGCAGATCACATTTATATCTAGTTTCTTGAATTTATGTGTAGCCTTTTAATGGTCAAATAAACTTTAAAATGAAACTGCAAGATGTTTAATAGATCTGAAGACAGTATGCATTTTTATCTTTTCTCTGTCCAGAACCTCCCTCAAAGTGATATCAAAGTTTCAAACCAAATACCAAGATGTCCAAGACACATAAGAATAAGAAACTTGGAAAATGGAGCCAGCTTTCTTGACACACTACACCTGACAGCGAAGGAGGTGAAATACAGAAGTCTGAACAGGGATTTTTCAGCACTTTGAAAAAATAAAAAGTACAACATTGGGTTTTGACATTTTATTGTTTTTCAGGTTATCAACTGCCGCACCAAAGCCTGCCAAGGGTCACTTATGACCCCAAAGGGCCAGGTGAGAGGTACCAGAGATGGGCCCGTTCCACTGGAAGATCTTTTGCCTCAGGCGATAGACTTTCTCAAGCAGTACTACGGTTCATTTAAAGAGTAAGACAATTTACCTTTATTTTTAGTGTAAAAAAAGTCCTCTCCCTACCTGTGTGTCTGTGAGACTCGAGGAGGTTCCTGTTACATAGCATGTATTTAAAAATTACATAAGGACTATTAGAAAAGCTAAATAATAAATTTTAAAAAGTTAAATAATAAATTTAGAAAAGCTAAATAAAGCTATCCCTACACTGCACGTACTCTATCTGCCAATCCAGGATCTCAGGAATGGACTCTGTACCATGTGTTCCTCAGCCCCATCCCTTTGGAGTGTGCTACATCCCAGTACATTGAGGCCTCTCTTACAGGGTGTTACCTTCTGTTTTCTTGGCATGGTTTGGGATTAGCTCCACTCAGATCAGTCTGAGACATGAATGATGTGGATAATGTGTTTTGTTTGTGCTGTTCCAAGTACTTTTTCCCTGTGTTCCTCTCAAGGCTTTAGCCAGATATTGGAGGGCCAGTCTTGCTTCTCAGCCTTGCTCTGTGCAATCAGCATAAGCTCACTGAGCATGCCAAGAGGGTGCTCAAGAGGTTCTCACAAAAATGGTCATGGTGCAGAGGCCTTTTCTTGCAGGAAATGCTGGAACAGCTGGTTGAGGTCCAAGAGTTTGCAGTGACATTTCACCTGATGAGCTTTCAAGCAGCAGTTCAGTGTTTGCGCATCCCATTAGAAAACATCATCAAACTTTCAAAGGGACTCAGCCAAATAGTGGCCATTTCTTTAGACACTTTGAACTCTTCTACAAAGCTTTCTTCCCTCTGAATCTTTCTGAAAGTCCCTGTCTTACACAGAGGCTGTACTTGCCACATCTCTGTGTCTCTGCTTGTGGCTGTTTGATCGCATTGATTTACACTATCTTACATGCTTGCCCTTGATCTTTCATCTTGCTGAAAATGTGAAAACTCTCAGACAGTGCAGGCTATTTTCATTCTGTCTGTAAGCCAACAAAACAATTTTTGTCTGTGCTGTGATAGATATTTTCTAATGTTTTGACTTTACTCTCTGTTATCAAGCTAAAGAATTTTAGAGTTGGTTTCCCTGACAAAGGAATTGCTCAGCACTTCCTCTTAGGAATGAAAATCCTCAGAAGAGCTGTGTTCCTGTGACAATAATGGAACTTTGAGAGGACAGTCACTGTCATACTACCTTTGGCACAAAGCTCACCTGTTCTCTGGTTTTCGTTTGCTTGTGATTTGACAATTTTTTTGTTCCAAATTAATCTACAAAATCCAAATTTAAACTGAAAACCTGTGAAAAATTCATGCATGTGTTGGGTGGTGAAAGGATGGTGTCACTACTTAAATTTCTAGTGCGTTAGTTTCTTCATGAGGCCGGTTAACTCTGTCATTCACACTCTAGAGAGACTGAAGTCCTAAAATTCTAAAGCCAGAAACAATTCTCCTCTGCAGTTTTCAGTCGGAGTCCTGTGGACTTAACTCATCCCATTACCTAGAATGCCCCCTGCCTTTTGGTCGAACTCTCAGCCCCCAGACAGCTGCACTAGGTGACAGCTGTGCCTGGGGACAAGAGTGGGGTGCAGAGGAGGGAGGTGGGGGACAGTGACAGTGCCTTCTCCACCTGAAGCACAGTGAAGTTGCTGCCTGTGTGAAGCAATGGAGGTTTTCATAAAGGGTAGAGTCATTTATGTCTACATGCAGCAAGTGTATATTTATAACAGCAACAGGTTTCTCAGTGTTTATTCGAACTTTCCGTATCTCAGCCTACCCAGATGCTAATGCCCTCCTTAGAGATTTACTCCCTTGCATTCAGGCAGGTAACAACAGTGCCATCAGTGGAAGTCTTCTCATGCAGAAGGATGCTCAGAAGCTTCATGGCTTCAGCAATGTCTGGGATGTTCTTGAGCCTGAACATAAAGAGAATGTCTGCACTTTGAATGAGTTCTAAGTCATGAAATTCTCATTGTTTCTGTTCATGGCTGTTTCCTGTTCAAAAGGTCAAAAATGGAAGAATATCCAGGCCGACTGGAAACAGTGACCAGGGAGATAGAAACTACAGGAACCTACCACCTGACAAAGGATGAGCTGACCTTTGCTGCCAAACAGGCCTGGAGGAACGCACCCAGGTGCATTGGGAGAATCCAGTGGTCCAATCTACAGGTAAGCTATGGATCCAGAAGTTATGGGCCAAATAGTCTCTGCTGGGAATTGGAAGAATGTCCTTTACTTTGGTAGAACATGCTCCAACTGAGGAGGACTCCATACTATTCATATCATAGGTTATCATTCATAGATATCATTCAAGATCAGTTTTTTGCAGTTCTCTGTTTCATAGCTGAATAAAACGTGTGGGAGTGCGAGGTGCAGGAGCGAGGTGTGTCATGGAACCAGGTGCATGTTTTGGTCCTTGGAGGATTGTTGTGTGTGAAAATGATGCATTTAAAGGCTATAAAAATGAACCTCTCCCGATGAAGCTACAATCTTTCCTTTCCCTAAATGCATAGGAAAAATAACAAGCTTTCATTACTGTTTCAAAGTAAGTTTTCTTCTTTACATTTCTGTTGGAAACATGCAGGTGTTTGATGCACGGGACTGTAAAACAGCCCAGGAAATGTTTGAGCATATCTGTCGTCATATTCAGTATGCCACAAACAATGGGAATATAAGGTGGGTCTCTTTAATTTTAGCTTTAAACTACAAAAATCACATCCAGACCTGGCATCAAAAATGTCTGAATGCTTTATCTAAATTTTTTGACAACTTGTCTCTGCTTTTAATTCTCCTGGTATATTTACGTGTTCCTCTCATGTGACCCATCAACCATTTTGACATTTTTAACTGTTATGATTGATGTTGCAAAACCTTTTGCAATTCCTGGGGAAAGGAGATGATTTGAAGATTCAGGGAGGTGAGTAGAGAGAATGAATGATTTTATTTCTACAGATGTTTATTTTAGAAATATCAAATATTTTCCATTGGTAACAATTTATGTCTTAGCCATGAGAAGGCGTTTGACGTGCCGCCGTGGTGTAAGGGTGTGGCTGTGTCTCCGTGCAGATCAGCCATCACGGTGTTCCCGCCGAGGACGGATGGGAAGCACGATTTCCGTGTGTGGAACAGCCAGCTGATCCGCTATGCCGGGTACCCGCTGCCAGACGGCTCTGTCCTCGGAGACCCCGCCAGTGCCGAGTTCACCCAGGTACCTGCCAGGCCAGCGGCCAGCTGCTCCTTCTGGACTAACCCATCTCCCTGGCTTTTTTCCTTGCATGTTGATGCAGAGTGGTGGGGAGGTGAGCAGTGAATGGGATGTTCTGCCCCACAGGTTCTAGGTGCAGGCTGGAGCAGTAATTTCTTACAGCCCTGATATAAAATACTGTCCTCCATCTTGGAAGAGGGTGAGCTAATACTGCCCTGTCAGGGGACACGACCAGGGACACAACCACTAGTTCAACAACACATCTCAACATTGTTTGAATGGGAAAGATAACCTTTATTGCTTACAATTTACCTCAGCAGGTTGTAGAGGGTTCAAATTCTTCGGTCTTAAATCTGGAGGGGGAAACCTGAAAGAGACACAAAATGTGCTTTCTGTATTTACAGTTGTGCATCGAGCTTGGGTGGAAGCCGAAATACGGCCGCTTTGATGTACTTCCACTTGTCCTCCAAGCAAACGGCCAAGACCCAGAAATATTTGAATTACCTCCAGAAATTGTTCTTGAAGTGCCAATGGAGCATCCAAAGTAAGCATGCAAGATTTAGATAATTGCATTTTTGCCTCTGCCTCACCTTGGCAGGTTATTGGGCTGCACCTGTGGCAGTCATTTTATGAGTTGTCAGGATGAAATGTTGGTAAATTGTCCTGAAAGGTAAAATGCCTGTTAGGACAATGAAATAGGTTTTAAATTAAGGAACCCAGTAGCAGTTTTATTGGAAATCTCTTTTTTCCCCAATCTACATTTCAATCATATTCAGAATTTTAAAAATCATCATTTCTTATACCAGTGTAATACACAAGTAAAATACAGCTTCACTCAGAACAAAGTGAAGATTGCCTTTCTCTCATCAGTTTTCATTCTTGTTTGCTTTGGAACTGGCCTGCAGATTGCAGAACTCTGTAATACGGTTCTGCAGTTTCTGTAGCAGGTAATTCTCAGTTACTACACTGAAAACTGCTGTGAGCTTCCGCAGACCCTGCCCCATGGGTTATTCCTCCTGGAATTAGCACTCTTATCTTCCTGGGCTTTTCTGGTTATTGCCTTAAGGAGGAAAAGACATAGCAAAATGAATCAAAGTGGTTGTTTGGCAGGTATGAATGGTTTAAGGAGCTGGATCTGAGGTGGTATGCACTGCCTGCTGTGTCCAGCATGCTCCTGGAGGCGGGGGGCCTGGAGTTCACCGCGTGTCCTTTCAACGGCTGGTACATGGGGACAGAGATAGGAGTGCGAGACTTCTGTGATGTGCAGCGGTACAACATCCTGAAGGTAACCTGCTCAGGGGGAAGGGGGTTGGTCTGCAGGGGGAATGAACTTGTTCTGAAAAACAGACACTGTCAGTGTTTGTGGGGATGGAAGAGAACCGCTCCCTTTAGGAAACTGCAATAGCCTCAGGAACCAGAACTGCAAAATCCAACTTGACTTTTGATCTCAGGTGTGTCTGCTGCCATCACTTTCCCAGCATGAGACTGATTCTTCCCCTCTCTGCGCTCACTTTTCCTGCATATTAAGGTGATGAGGTAGCAAAATCATGGGGTCTAAGTTCCATGTAGTAAATTTGCTTTTCCCTATTCTCTCCCTTTTCCACATGTAGGAGGTAGGGAGGAGAATGGGACTGGAAACAAACAAACTGTCATCACTGTGGAAGGACCGAGCTGTTGTAGAGATCAATGTGGCTGTGCTTCATAGCTTCCAGGTGAGTCAACAGGTGGGGGGCAGACACTGAACACTGAGTGTCCCTTTTTCCTCTCACTTGCAACAACTTTACACGAATGTAGTGCCAATGGCCCAATACTCAATGGAGATTACAATGTGATTTCAGTAGAGTTATTCTTGATTTACACCTGGGAAAGTAGAGGAATCCATATTTCCTCTCAGGTGAAGGCAGAAAGGAGAGAAAAAGAAAAGGAAGTTAAGGGCAAGATTTTTCACCCTTTTAACACGCTTATCTATGTGTCAAAACCTATGTAAAGCCATTGGATTAATATATTTTATTTTCAATTCTAGTTTATGAGAAGTGGGTAAAAGTGAATCAGAGGCTTTACAGCATGCACTCCCAGTGTGGGAGAGGGAAAATGCTGATGTTAAAGAAAAGATCTAAGAGTCCTTAATCAAAGGCCCGTGCCTCAATCTGTATCTATACCGTAGATATGCTGATAGTATTTATTTCCCTGCACTGAGTAAAGTCCTTGAAATATTAACCAAAGTGAGAGGATTACTTTAAATCCATCAGGTAGAAGAGCAGAATAGGCTTTTTCATGTATGGTTTTCGTTTTGCAATTGCTTCAGAAACAGAATGTAACTATCATGGATCACCACTCGGCCTCCGAGTCCTTCATGAAGTACATGCAGAGCGAGTACCGTGCGCGGGGTGGCTGCCCGGCCGACTGGGTGTGGATCGTGCCTCCCATATCAGGCAGCATAACGCCTGTGTTCCACCAGGAGATGTTGAACTATGTCCTCACCCCCTTCTATTACTACCAGGTACACATCATCAAAACCAGAAACCAAATCTAGTAGACGAGCTCAGCAGTCCAGATGCAATATGGGACCTGAAGGCATCTGGGTGACGAGGCCTGGGTAATTAAAGTTCACTGGAGAGATTCAGAAACAGCAGACATGAGCTGTTGTATGTGAAAGGTGATGTTAGTTCTGTTGAATTCTCTGGCTTTAAGTAAAATGCAGTTTAATACTACAGAGACTGATCCTATATTTGTACTCAGTGGATTGTATATACAGATTCTATTTGATCTGACCCTTCAAAGATATACAAATGGTGTACAAATTCAAAGATATACAAATTTGTGTACAAATTGTTGAAGCTTTACTTGGTTTTTTTAAAGGTGGACGCATGGAAAACGCATGTGTGGCGTGATGAGACACGAAGGCCAAAGAAAAAAGAAATAAAGTTTAGCATGTTGGCAAAGTAAGTTGCTCCAAAAAGACTCTTCATGCTTTGTCCAGCTATTCTATTCTTGTGGTGTTTCTGTTCTACTTAAAAAAATTACTACAGTAGGGACCACCTGAGTTGTTAGAGTCATAGCCTTACCTGTCCACACATTCATATCTAAGATTCTTGTTCAGGGCTATCTAGAGTGTGCTGCTTCTGCACCATCTTCCAAGGAAGAGCCTTGGTCAAGATCAGTGTTTCCTAGCTTGTTTGTGAATCGATTATTATGTATGGTTCTTTTTCCCCAGGGCTGTACTCTTTGCATCTTCACTCATGCGACAAGCAATGGCCACCAGGGCCAAGGTCACTGTAATCTTTGCAACAGAGACAGGGAAATCAGAAACACTCGCCAACACCCTGTGCAGCCTCTTCAACTGTGCCTTCAACACCAGGGTAAGGAGTGTAAATCAGCCACACTGCGTGGAAGAAGAAGTTTGGCTTCTCCAAACCTATGTTTTGAATGTTCAGTAAATATAAGTTGGACTAGAACTTGGATTTTGTATTCATCTAGCGTAATGCCTCGTCAGTTTGGTCAGCGTACATCTGACACCAGAGGTTTCTAAGGCTCTTATGTCTGCTAACAGTGTCTCATGAACTTTATTCCTGCCAGATTCTGTGCATGGATGAGTACAATATTTGTGACCTGGAAAAAGAAACACTTCTTTTAGTGGTTACAAGCACTTTTGGGAACGGAGATTCTCCAGGTAATGGAAAGGTAATGTTCCACTCAGAAGTATGCATGAGACTCAGCTCAAAGACTGACACCAAAGACAACCCTTTTTTCATTTGTCTCCTGTCCTTGAGTGAGATACGAATCAGGGTCACACCTCTGTTTTAAATCAGGGTATTTTCCTTACCTTATTTTATGATTTTTTATTCAGGCCTTGAAGAACTCCTTGTTCACACTGAAACTGCTGAGAAAAAAAATTAGGTAAAAATACTTTGTTGTTTGGTTTGCATGTTATTGAGTCCTTTTGCGTTTCATGTAGCTTAACACAGCAATCCTGGTTTTATTTCCATGTGCAGGTATGCTGTGTTTGGTTTGGGGTCCAGCATGTATCCAGAGTTCTGTGCCTTTGCTCATGCCATTGACCAAAAGCTGGCCCAGCTCGGGGCTTCCCAGCTCACTCCAGTCGGTGAAGGGGATGAACTCAGCGGGCAAGAAGAAGCCTTTCGCACCTGGGCAGTCAGTGCTTTCAAGGTGAATTTAGAAATACAGCTCACATTTTAGTTCATTCATTCATTTTAGTTCAATATTCACTAGCTTCCCATAAAAGTGAGGGAAAATGAAGGAAACCAAACATCTGGATTTATACATGAGTTTGCAACTCCCCTCTTCTCTACTGCTTTCCTAAGTTGGAGAGGGAACCGAGTCCCTTTTCTGTTATTTTTTAATATTCACATAAAGTTGCGTGAACCCTTTGGGGTAATGGAATGGTCAGTGTGAACAAGGGTGGTAGCATCAAACGTCAGAATTTTTTGCAGTAGAATTTTTTTTAAGTATACTGGCGTAGAAGTGGAATGTCACTGAACTCACTGAACCCCTGTGGCATCACTGAACTCAACAGAAGCAATAGGAAATAGCAATCTGTGAAACTGATAGCTCCTCCTTAGGATATGACAATTATAAGATTTTTTTTTTTTTACTGTGAATAGCCTCATTTTTTGTGGATTTTTTTTCTAGGCTGCCTGTGACATTTTTAACATCCGCGGAGGACACAGTATTCAGTTGCCTGAGATCTACACCTCTGAGGAAAGGTGGGATCCTACCAGTTACAGGATAGTGTATGACTCTCAGCCCATGGACCTGGCTAAAGGTATTGCTCCCACCTTCCCCACCCTCTGTCTTTGCTGTTCAGGTGGGGCTGAACTGTGAAGGTTTGTCGGAAGTGCTCTTGGCCCTGCTAGATGCTTGAGTGCATATAATGAGGTGTAGTGGTCAGAGAAAAAAAGACACTGGTTTACATTGCATAAATGATCTTTTCCAGCACAGTAACATCCCCAGAGGAACAAAAGCAGAGATGAACTGCTTTTAGTCAGGGACTAGAGCACACCAAACAGACTGATCATCAGTCACGTTCTAGGGCCAGCGAGGTTCGGTTCTTCTCTGCATATTATTTGAAGACATTTTTAACAAACCTAACTACAGAGTTACCATGAGTCATGTCCTCTTCTCTCACCAGCTCTTGCAAACATTCATGCCAAGGAGATAATTCCCATGAAGCTGAAATTCAGACAGAATCTTCAAAGTTCGAAGTCCAGGTATGACACCTCATTCTTTTGTATATTGCAATACTACATTTTACTAAAATCTTAAACATCTAAAAGGCCTGGTTATATACATCTTCTCCCTGCAGTTTTAAGAAATATAGAGGGATTTTGTACTGTCCTTAGTAGAAGTATGTGAGCTGTTCAGTCTGCAGGGGGGCCACACTTCCACTGGCTGATTGCAGGCACATTTATTGTGTGCTGGACAGATCAGGCAGCACTTCAGCACCTGACATGTTTGGATACAAGTCCTTCACGTGTCCAGACTCTGGTTTGTTTAAGTCTCTGTGAAGCCCTAAGCTGGTCTGGTATTTGGTAATGAACATGAGGGAGCCCTTGCCAACTGCCACTGCAGATTTCCTTTGCTGTACAGTTTGAGGGAAATCCTGTCAAAGTAACTGAGATCTGTCTCATCTCTTTTTCTTCTCTATTCAGTCGTGTTACCATTCTGGTTAAACTCTCCTGTGAGACTAATCAGGAAGTGCACTACCTGCCTGGAGAACACATCGGGATTTTCCCAGGCAACCAGCCAGAATTAGTCCATGGCATCATTGCACGTGTCCACGATGCCCCTCCAGCTGATCAGACTATCAGGCTTGAAACCTGCACTGATGGTAAGTTGGCTTTCTTTCGACAAAATAATCAAGGATGTTTGACAGATTTCTTTAAAATAACTAAGAATTTTTATTGACAGAATTTGATTCTATGGTTCTTAAGTTTCCATAGGATTTTGTTGCTGCTTTTTAGTTATTCTTATAATTCTTGATTCTGAGTTTGCACACTCTGGCCGTCCATGGTGACTTCACCAGGGTTTGCAGAGATACCCAAGGTGACACTGTAATTCAGTTGCTAAATTAACCATTGACTGCAATTAAATTAATCAGCAGTTTGCTTATTGTTGCTACATATCAGAATCCTAAAATAGACTTACATGTCCTGACAATCTTTCCCATCTTAGTAGGAACAATCTGCTAACTCATGGGATTCTGGCACAAAGAAAGATGGTTTCTTCAAATTAAAGATTTATAGTTGCCAAGTGGTGTTTTGTTGTCATGCAGTTCTCTGTGTCAGATGCTCCCCTTACAAAATGTGTGAAACCTCACATTAACCTCTTTCAGAACAGTCCTGTGGTCTAGACCTGCTGCACCCTCCCTGAAGGCATATTTTGAGACAGAGTTTTGCAGAGCTCTGCAGCTGTCAAATACCATGGGCATTGCCAAGTGGCCTGTTATTTCCCTCATTTCCAGGTGGCTACTGGACCAGTGACAAGAAGATTCCAGCCTGCACACTCCCTGAGGCTTTGACGTACTTGCTTGATATCACTACTCCACCCTCCCAACAACTCCTAAAAAAACTCTCCCAGCTGGTGACAGCAGAAGGAGACAAACAGAGGCTGGAAGTGTTGTGCCAGGTAAGCCCTGGGGCTGGAGTTTTTATTGCAGTACTTTATAGCAGGCCCTCTGATGCCCTTTGACTGTGTAGCAGAAGCTTAAGAATATTTTGTAGGGATGGTGCTGGATTTTTATGCCTCTGTTACATGTTCTGTGTTCTTGGAAAGCCAACCATAGTGAGAGAAAGGGTCGTCTGGAGGCTCAGCTTGAGCGTGGGAATCAGGAGGGTTCAGATCTGGTGTTTTTGTGTGGTTCTGGGTGGGTCAGTGCCTGCCTGCTCTCTCACCTTGTGATGGTCGATATTTTTGTCAGAGAACTTGGTACTGTGAGAGTAGGAGGGATGTGGTTTTAACTACCAAAGACTCAGAGATGTGGTAAGTGCTGGCTTCTCCCTCTGGGCTCAGCAGAGCTCTGTAGGGATCAGGACCTGGGCCTACGCAGTTTTGTGGATGTCCCATAACAGGAAGCTGAGAAACAGATTCTGCTTCAGTTTCTGCATCCTCACTGAGAGACCTGGTGTCTGAGAACTTTGTGGTGGGGATTCTCTACTTCTGTTTTCAAAAATTAAACCATTTCTTAGGAAACCCCAGTATTGGTCTTGGAAAAGTTTTGAGAACTCTCTGTTATTTGCCTGCATATTTAATTGAATGTAAAGCAGGAATCTTATTTACAAGGGACATTTCGAATATCCCTGATCTCCTGAACTCAGCATGACCTGGTAACATTGTGGTGATGCCCTTTGGCTTTTAGAGCACAGAAGAATACAATAAATGGAAATTTTACAACAGCCCAAACATCCTGGAGGTCCTGGAGGAGTTTCCCTCTGCTGAGGTCTCCACAGCTTTCTTGCTGACTCAGCTGCCATTTCTGAAGCCCAGGTACTATTCTGTCAGCTCCTCCTGTGACATGACAGCCAGAGAGATTCATCTGACAGTTGCAGTTGTAAACTACAGGACAAGAGGTAATAAACTGTTGTTTGCATTTCTCTCTTAGTTAAATGATATTTTAGGCTGCACTGTGGTTCAGAAAAATCCTGTGTCTGCTATAGGGCATGAAGCATATCTGTAACAAAAAATGTGTATTGTGATCCTTGCAGAACAGTACACTGCAGTGCAGATGTTCATACTGGGCCAGGATTTGCAAAAATCCTGCACCATCATCGGTGTATCCTTGGTTTATAAATCATTACTAGACATACACTTATTTAAAACCCATAATTTTAAGTATAAACTGCTTTTTTAAAAACGGAGAGCTTTTGAGTGCTGAGAGAGATGTTCTCCCATGCTCTGCTTAGATGGAGAAGGGCCTTTGCACCATGGAGTCTGCAGCACATGGCTGAATACAATAGCTCTGGATGAAACAGTTCCGTGCTTCATACGCAGGTGAGTGAGGGAGTGCAGGACAGGGAAGAACCAAGATGAAAATCCCCAAAAATAGCAGTTCTTAGTTCAGCTTCTTCAGTGGGCTTTTTTCTTGACAAATTTTCAAGTGACTGGTCAGTACAAGCTGGAATAGCTGGGTCTGAGAAGAGAGGGGATCCCCTGTCCTCCAGAGATGAGATCTTTTACCATGTCTTATTTTGACTAAAATTATGAACCATTAGAAGGTTCTGAAATAATTCTATTCATATGACCCCATCTTCACTGTCAGCTTATCCACTGCAGAGCACAGAAAGGCCAGGGAACAAGGAGCACCCAGCACCCCGTTCAGCCCACTACTGCCTTCAAACTGGAGGCTCTGCTGCTCAGACTCAGTCAGGAAACTGCCACTGAGAGTCCCGCATAAACTGATTACCCAATTCATGTATTTTCACATTTTAGTGCTAATGAATTCCATCTCCCAGAGGAGCCAGCCAAGCCCTGCATTCTGATCGGCTCGGGAACAGGGATTGCTCCCTTCAGGAGTTTCTGGCTGCAGCGTCTCTATGACCTGGAGCACAGAGGTACTGGTGGGGCCTGTCATGTGGAGGGGCTGTGGGGGGGCCCAGCACAGCTGGCAGCAGGGACATCCCCATCCTTCAGACAAGGGCTCTGCAGCCAGAGACGCCCCCAAATGTCAGCCAAGGATGACTGGGCACCGCAGTGACACAGCTAATCCATCCCACTGGAGACCAGCCGGGTGCTCCTAAGGGGTTTGGGGACTTGGAGGGTGCAGCCTGTGCCTCTGTAAGTCCTGTGTGTCAGTGACTGCCCCGGGTGCTCAGACAAACACTTTCCCCTGTTGGCTTCAGGGATCAGAGGAGGCGACATGACATTACTGTTCGGCTGCCGGCAGCCAGACCTGGATCACATCTACAGAGAAGAAACTGAGGAAATGAAGAGGAAGGGAGTCCTGAAAGAGGTCTACACAGCTTACTCCAGGCTGCCTGGCCAAGCTAAAGTAAGGCTGATTCCTTCGTTATTTAAGGGCTGGCTCCTTCCAGAGTCATCCCTCAAGTTAAGGTCTGGACTCTGTTTAACAATGTTCTTTAAAAATTTTAGTATTTTGCTTCAGTGTATTGTGAGCAGGTGACAAAAGGCCTCACTCCCCCAAAGGAAGGGGAGTCTCACTGTGCACTCCAGCACAAGCAAGCTACATAAATACAACACCTCACTGCACTTCCAACGCAAACAGCCTTTTGAAACTAGAAACCGGAACATTTTCAGAAACCTTAGATTTTGCAAGATTTGATTAGTCTGTGAGTTAACAATCAGTTTGCTCTGGCCATTTGTCCACATTTTAATGACACAGTGACCAAGAAATTAATTTTATGTAGAAGAAATCTTAATTGAACAAAACAACAGCATTCAAGCTATCCTCTTTTTAGCTCTCCTGGCAAGTTAGGAGACTTTGCCAGATACAGGAGTCTTACTCTACTCTAGTTTAATCAAGAGACAGGCCCGGCATCCAAACCAGGGGCTTGTAAAGGCAGGATGAAGACATTTTTATTCTCTGTTGTGGTGCAGCACAGACCTGGAACAGGTGGGGCATTTAGAGCCTTAGTGCACAGCCCCACCCTGGATTTAGAAGAGCCAAGCAGCCCTCAGGAAACCTTGTCTGACGGTCGTTTCTGTGTTTCCCAGGTGTACGTCCAGGACGTTCTGCAGAGGCAGCTGGAGGCCCAGGTGTGTGAGCTGCTGCAGGGGCAGGGCCACGTGTACGTCTGCGGGGACGTGCGCATGGCCAGGGACGTGGCGCGGGCGCTCCGGGCGCTCGTGGCCAGCGCCCTGCAGCTCACGGAGCAGCAGGCGGAGGAGTATTTCTTCCAGCTCAAGGTATGCTCTGATACCCAGGGCGTTCTCTGCACTCGCTGCTCAGGCTGGGTTACAGAAGCCTGCAAAGCCACACTGCCACGAGCTCCTGTGCAGCCGAATGCACAGGAACAAAGGCTTAGTCCCCCCGCTGTGACTGCAGTCGCAGTTTCTCTTTGGTCAGGGTGTGAGTCTGACTCGTGCTGCTCTTCTCTTACACCTGCTCTCTTCCTTGGTTCACAGGGATCACAGGATCCCTGTGGATCCTGGAGATCAACTTTGCAGTGTGTCAGGACCATCAGGAATTTGAGGCTTTATTGTACCAACAGGCACCTGGTGGGATTGTTGGGTTGTCTGTGCGGGGCTGGGGGTGGGATTGATGATCCTGATGGATCCTTTCCAACTCAGCATATTCTATGATTCTGTGAAGAGAGGAGAATGAGGTTAGGAATTTAGTGGGCCCATCACTGAGAACACAGTGCCTGGGGCTGCTGCTTTTTAGGACGCTCTTGTTATCAGAACTCATCCTGGAGCACTTGTGCCTGGGATTCAGAGAGGTCCCTTTCACTGACAGTAACAAAAGTCTACAATCACAGAATCAGTCCTACACGTGCAAAAGGCCTTTTAGTTACTGAACTGATACATAAGGAGGAGCTGGCAGCACTGAATTCGTCTCTTGGATGTCCTTTCTTCTTTTTGCAGAGCCAAAAGCGATACCATGAAGATATATTTGGGGCTGTGTTCCCACATGAAGTCAAAAGAGCTTTACAACCCACCAGTTAAAGAACAAATCCACTTCTGTTTTACACAATACTTGCACATTTGTTGTTACTTTCAAAAAACATGGAGTCAAATCCTTTTTCGTATACATGTTCAATAGTGCACATATATAGGATTGTAGGATTTGACTCTTAAACCTCACCTTAATTAAGAAAAAAACTAAATTTAACTTTTGTTGCTATTTATTCTGACACTCTTTTAATAGATTACCTTAATAGTGAAAATACAAATTATTTTTTAATATTGTCTGTGCTAGTATAAATCTGGTGTTTTTTGTAAATAAAAGGAAAATGTAGAGTTTTGTACTATGTTAACTAGAGCTGAAATCTTTTTTTGAAATGTACTGTTTATCTTTGTGACTTTATTTATATCAGATTGGTTTACTTGCATATTAACTTCACTTGGAAGCAAGTGAAGGATGGCTGTGTTACTGGGAGTTGTCTGGCCACAGGCCTTGCTGGATCTGGAGCAACATTTGCAAATGAGATAATGATGTGCTGGTCCCCAAGTGGAAACACCTGCTGCATCTGCTTCAGATGTATCTCTTGAGCAGGTAGTAGTGTTGAACTGTACTTTGTGTGATTCAGGTACATAAACCTGAGTTGTTGTTGTTACAGAGTATGTGGCAGGAAGGTTCTGAAAATTCCAAAGCACTTTCTTACATTTGAATCCTATGCTCTGGTTTACTTGATTTGTTTGTAATAAAAGTTGCCTTTATACTGAGACAAGCAAGTTGGTGTGAATCCGTGTTCCTCTTCTTGCTATTGGCTTCAGCCTGAACAAGCAGAGGTAGCTGAGCTCTCAGGTTCTGCTAGGGTGGGTTTGGACTCTTCTCCACGAGGAAAGGGCCTGTCCCCAGGGGTTATACAGTCTGCCTAAGATCAGTTTTGCATTTTTGTCACTCCCAGGGAAGTGTGAGTTCACACCAGAGAGTGTGAGACTGGCCTGAAACTGCCCTCCTTGAATGTAGGACTTGGGCTCTTTCTAGGTCTTGCTCTTACGTCAGAGCTTCTGCTTCCTTCTGTAAAGTTACCAGGGCTATCTGATCATATTAAAAAAGCTTTAAGAAACCAGATACAAAATATACTTTTTAAAATGCTGAAACAATGAAACAGCCCATTCTGTGGTTATAGAGCATCCATTGCAGGGTTTGAGCACTGCCTTCATTTGAGCACGAGAGCAGAGGGACTGGGCTGGCTAAGAGTTACTGGGTGGTTGTGCTGGGTTGGGACCTGACTGGGAGTTACAGATCAACACTTTCTGAAGCAATTAGTGGCTGATTTCATTAACACTGAAGCCCAACTTACATGGCTTTGTGGGAATTCAGCATCCGGAACAGGCTCTGTGCTGGGGCACTGAGGTGCTGACAGACCTCCTTGTTCTTAGCCTGGTTCTGTACCTGCTTTTGAGTACAGGGGTGAACTGGAGCAACTGGGCTGGCCTGGGCAGCTGGGCTGGCAGTTCCCTGTCCCTGTGCTGGCTGTGTTGGCACCGGGCTGGCAGTACAGGAACACTGCTGGCTGCCCTCCATCCCAGAGTGCACAGGGCGTGTTCCTGTGGCTTGGGGAGTAGTCTAACATTGGTGTATGTAGTTCTAACCTGGTTTTAATAACATTTATTAACTTGAAGAAAAGGAATGGAATGTATGGACAGGATCTATAAGTCCAGGGAGGTGACAAAAGGTTGGGCCTTGTATCAGGGGAAATACAGGAAACCTGGGGGCTGGTGGGGCCAGGCAGGGGCAGTGGGTCAGCCCCTGCCAGGCAGAGGGAGAAGGGACAGCTGAGGCTCATAAAAGACAGCTGAGGCTCGTAAGAGACAGCTGAGGGCTGATGAGGCACAGGTGAGGCTCATGAGGCACAGGTGAGACTTGTAAGGAGAGCTGAGGGCTCGTGAGGCACAGGTGAGGCTCATGAGGAGAGCTGAGGGCTCATGAGGGACAGGTGAGGCTCATGAGGCACAGGTGAGGCTCGTAAGGAGAGCTGAGGGCTGATGAGGGACAGGTGAGGCTCATGAGGAGAGCTGAGGGCTCATGAGGCACAGGTGAGGCTCATGAGGCACAGGTGAGGCTCGTAAGGAGAGCTGAGGGCTGATGAGGGACAGGTGAGGCTCATGAGGAGAGCTGAGGGCTCATGAGGCACAGGTGAGGCTCATGAGGCACAGGTGAGGCTCGTAAGGAGAGCTGAGGGCTGATGAGGGACAGTTCAGGGCTGTGGGACAGAGCCTGGCAGAAAATGACTGTGCTGGGATAAGGTGCAAGGCGAGTGAGCTCTGGAACCCAAGAGGCAGAACGAGGTCAGGTAGGTAAAAGGCTTTTTCATGGTTTTTTTTCCTGGCAATGCTGTGTTGTATTGTCCATGTGTGAAGGGGTTTTGCTCTGGGTGGGTGGGAGTTTCCCCTGCTCCAGTTACGCTGCTGGGAGCCAGGGCTGGGGCTGTTGCCTTGGGTGGGAGGAGCAGGCTGATCTCTGAGGGGGAAGCTGGGATGTGTTGTGTCTAGCTTTCCTGGATTCTGCTTTGGTCAGTTTGTTTGTAGCCTCAGCTGTGCTTTGTGGGTTGTTATTTGGTGCCTCCTTTGAGTGAACCCCCATTTCTGTGGCTGCACTGAGGTGTTTGGTGTGTCTGGTTGGAAGGTTTAAAATGCTCTTGAGCATTACAGTGCAGCTGGCAGAGGCTGGATGATCCCTTGGTGCTGGGGTTGGGCTCCGCTGGGCTCTGGGTGTTGGCTCCTCGTGTTCCCGGTTCTGGGGGCTCGTGGAGCAGAGGGGTCTCACTCTGTCGGCGCCTTGGACAACCCGGGGCAGTTCTGGGGTACAGCCATGGGCTAGTAAACATCAAACTGCTCTGGGTCCCAGCTGGGACAGAACCTTCATGCTTGGGGTAGGAGTTTGTGTGTTTTGATTTTTCAAATCTAACACCTCTGCCCTTCAAGTTTGAGAACTAAATTCACTATTTCTTATTCTTTATGAAAGACAACAAAGCTCAACTTATCTTGAGCTTTTTATTGCTTGCATATGAGAGATGTAGATAAGATGGGTGACATGTAAAGTAGTGCTTTTATGATGCCTCTGGCCATTCCCGGCAGGACAGCACAATGCCATCGTTATTCCCACACAAAGCCTTTGGCAGCAGCAGAACGTTCCCGGGATTAATTAACACCCGGCAATGGCACTTCCAGTGCAGAGCAGGGTCTGGCTGGTAGAGCTTTGCCCCACTCTGCAGGTGGGAAGGTGGAGGCAGGACCTTGTGCAAGGGAGCGGGAAGGTGCTGGGGGTCCCAGACCGGCCTCGAGTGTGTGTGGTGCAGCTGCTCAAATAGTTCAGTGCTTCAGGAAAACTAAATGGCAGCTTCATTAACCATTTCATAATGTGGCTCATCATATCTGGGAGGGAAAACTTCGATAATTGCAAATGGACTCAACATCTCTTGAAGTGGCCTCATGCAGGGGGAGAGTGGCCTGGGCCTGGCAGGGAGGGCCGAGCCCAGGCCTGGGCACTGCTCTCCCCTCGCTGGCTGAGGTGGTTTGTCCCAAGAATCTGAGTCAGAGCACAAAGGGAGGGAACGGCTGGAGCTCCAGCAAAGCTGGGGCAGCTGTCTGGGGCTGGGGCCGCTGGCATTTGTGACAGAGTCTCCCCCGGGCCGACCCATCCCATCCCTATTGCCCAGTGTCTCCTGGGGTCTCTTGGGCTCTCTGGGGTGGCAAAGGGAACGGGGAATGCTGGGAATCCCCTTCTGCTGCAGGGCAGGAGCAGAGGGTGAAGGAGCTCAGTGAGGACAGCTCCGGTGGCCTCCCTGCGCTGACACCTTGCTTGGTGTCAGGGGGAGTAACTGTGGGAATCTGCTTCTCTTCTACTTCAGCTGCAAATAGATGGGCAGGGAAAGGTCAAACCACAACTCAGTAACGCTCACTTTATCCAGAGCAAAGATTTATTCACTGAAAAGATTCCTACATATCCAGAATTCTAGTAGCATAGAGTGCACTCTTGGGTTTTTTTCCTTTTTTTTTTTTTTGCTGGTTGCATAAACTAATACAGAAATTGTTGTTAATCCTAACAATTTGTAATTAATTTAATAGCAATTCTGGAAGACAGTTCATAGAAAATATAAAAAAAAATTTGTACTGTACAAAGTTTACATCACATTTGAAAAGAAAACGTGTCCATGTTCACCATGTTACAGACCATTTACATTCACTACTGACGTGTGGCTCCTGTAGCAGCATTGTCACACGGACAGCTCCAACGGGACGGGGACAGGACGTGTGACCTGAACACAACCCAGGGACTGGCGCTTGGTCTGCTGAGGGACGGCAGAGCCCCGAGTCCCCTGAGCCCTGCGGTGGCTCAGCCCAGTGCCACTGACTGAAACAAAAATAACCCCAGAGACAGGAACTGGTCTGTCCTCTGGGCTGCACTGGGACCAGAGGCTGGGCTTTGTGTTTAAGGGCAATTTATGGGTGTTCCACACACCACCCAGGTCAGGTCAGATTAGAATCCCAAATTCTATTAAAGGCAGGTTTTGAACAACGCCCCCATGCCCAGGACTGCAGCAGGGCATGTTCCCAGCTCGGTGGGACATGTCCCAGTGTCCAGCACACTGACCTGGGGGACAGAGGGGCATGAAGGGTCCCCACAGCCAGGCTTTGAACGGCACGTGAGGGCAGTTGTGGGAAGGACAAATGGTGACAGTCTGTTGGGTTTTTTAATTCTTGTTTCAATCTGGCTGCACAGCCAGTGCTGGCTGTGCTTCCCCAGTCTGGCCTCTGAGACACAACCTGAGCACACGCTGAGTTCCCAGTTGGGCCACCTGTCCCACCCGGAACATCCGGGGTGTCCTGGCTCTCGGGGACACGGACTGAGCCGAGGGGCTGCAGAGGGACAGGCTGTAAGAAGCCCACGGGGGGGTCGAGCCGAGAGGCAGCACTCTCCCCCCTGCTTTGGGTTTGTGCTGTGCTGTTATTAAGCAGCACTTGTGGGAAAAGAACTTCTGCTTAGAGCTGCTGACACACAGTTACTGAGAGAAAACAAACAGTGGGCAGTCCTACAGAGCCCACGGTGCAGGTGAAACTGCTCTGCCGGGGGGGCCGATTTGCCTTTACCAGGGGAGAGGAAGGGGAGCAGAGAGTACTGCAAGGCCACACCTGGCCACGCCAAAGCCAATTTCTTTTATATCCAAGACACATTTCAAAAGTCTCTGTCAAAACACTTGGAAGAGGCTACAACTGACACACAGGAGTGAAGGTCTCTTTTGCATCGCTTAGTTCTCCACACAAGGCAGCCAAAACGAGGGCTGGCACTTTGTCTGCCCACAGGATTTTAGAGCTCCCCTCCCCAGGTCTCAGGTGAAATCCTTGTAATGGTGGGGAAGGGGACCTGGGGGGTGTAATGAGCTGCTGCAGTTGGAGAAATGAAATCTGGTGAGTCCTAGGGAGCCTTAAGGACCTGTCTCAGCAAAACCAGTTCTGCACAGACAGGAAGGGCCTGAATGGTTGTGGTGTATGGGGTCCTCCCACAGAAGCTGAGGAACGTGGATGGGAGGCATGAGGGAACCTCTGGTAAGAGAGACTGCAGTTAACTGGCAAGAGGGATGATGAATCCATCACTTCAATGTGGTCACTGGCTGCTGGCTCCATAACCCCCCCACTGTGTATTGGATGGAGAGTGAATGTTTTTTTGGTCTTAAAACAAGTCGGAGCTGTTGGACTGAGGCAGGGCCTCCAGACCCTTCCCGGTTGCAAGATTTCTGTTGTTCTTAAGTTTTTTGCCCAAAACAACTGCTGGAGTCCTGTATTTTTCACAAAGAGCTTGCAAGTTTAAGTGGGACTGATGGTAGGTGGTGGCAACACTGTGTATGTGTAATGACTCTGAACCTCTTAACAAGCTCAGTGCATCAAGGCCTTACTTAATGCATCATTTAGGGCCGGCTTTTCCCTTGTCCTGCCTCTCTTTCCAGGTACACCCTGGTCCCTGGGTGTACCAAAGACAATCCCACAGATGGGTTTGCCTTTCCCTGTGGGAGGAGAAACCCACACTGACTTCCCCATGTGTAGAACGGGGACCTTCTCTCCTCCCACAGTGAGCAGGGGTTCTGTTTGGGCAGGACCGGGGTGGTTGGCAGATCCCCTGCTGTTGACCAGCCAAGTGGCATCAGCCAAATTTGCCTCCCAACGCTTCCATGTCCCATGACCTAATGCTCTTAACATGGTTTTCAACAGCCCATTATACCTCTCAATCTTCCCAGTGCTTGTGGGTGATCAGGGATGTGACAGATCCACTCGATGCCACGTTTCTTTGCCCAAGAGCTTATAAGATGATTCTGAAAGTGAGCCCCATTATCTGATTCACTTCTCTCGGGGGTGCCATGTCACCCTGCAGCTCTGGAAAATGTCTTTTCTTCTACAGCTGCAACAGTGATGGGGCTGGAAGGGTCAAGGCTGTTGGACAATGTTATGTTTCCAGAAATGCCACAACTTTAGGGGACTGGAACTTGTGCCTAAATTTCAAAAGAAGAATTTGCCCCATGTGGAGCTGTGACAGGGCATGGGTTTATTTTTAAAGGACAGCAAGTCTCAGTCCTCTGGGTTTGTACAAGAAGGAGCAGGTTTTAGTGTGAGGTCTGTGGAGAAGAGCGCTTGAGTCACTAACTGAGCCAGCCCTCATGGCAGACACTCCCTGCAGGACATCTGTGCTGGGGTAGCTAAACTCAGGGTGACCCAGAGCTGGACCAGCCCTGCTGAACCAGACCTCAGGGCTCAGTGACTGGTTTGGGCACGTCCCAGTGCAGCAGGCTGGGCTTTGCCTTCCTGAAGGAAACCCTCTGGGAGGCCAGTGCCTCGTAGGAGCCATGTCGCTGGTCTGCAGCAACTGTCCCCCTGCTCAGGGAACCCAAAGCTCCCAAGGCAGAGCGTGGCTCCTACTGACCACAGACACGAGGAGGAACCAGGAACTGTTCTTCTCTCTCTCAGTGCTATTTGAGAATGGCTGTAGTTAAACTTGATTCACTGTTTATTATGTTTAAAAAAATATAGTTCACACAAAAGTATCATGTAAACATTGTTTAAATAACTGCTGGTGCTCAGGCAGGACACAGGGCTGAGCTGATGGTCTTCAGAGGGGCTGCACCAGCCTCGGCACAGAGGAGCTGCTGAGGGTTTCTGGTGCTGTGTGGGAGCAGGCAGAAACACGGTCACAAGGACACCACGCTACAGCTTTGGGTTACTCGGCTCCAGGATTCCCAAGCCAAATCTTTCAAAACGCAGGACAACTTTGCTACTGTTAATGCTGCAGAGAGTGGGGAGGGAGACGAGAAGGGAGGGGGGAAAGTATTACTGACAGTTCTTCTTAAAGCTACAGCCCTATCAAAGGAGCTGAAACAGGTTCGGTTCTGCTCTCGTACCACCCAAAAGAGGCTCAAGTAATTAAGCAGCAAACACATGAAGTTATTCATATGAACCCCATCAGTGGGAAGAAACACACAGACAATCTGATCTGCTCAAGCAGGAGACAGAGGAGATTTTCCCAAGGTACCTACAGTGGGGGGAAGCCCGACACTAGTTTTCAGGGAACACTTGGTTCCGTTGAAGTAGAAGGGAAGCAAAAACGGACAGAATTCTCTTTGTAAGAGAAGGGGGGGGGTTGACAAGGTACATGAACAGGTTAAAAATGCCCAACAGAACAAACCCAACCCCCTTTGCTCCTCTATAAAGGTGTCTCTCCCCTTGCTCTTATGCTGTTGACAGAGCCAGAAGCACTTTCAGCTCAGAGCCTTCCTCGCTCGGGTGGCGGCAGAGCACAGCCTGAGCACGCAGGAGACTCAGGAGTGGATGTGGGTGTTTGTCCTCAGACAGCAGAAACCCCACTGGCCCTTAGTGCATGTTCTCCTCTGCCCCTGTCCTGTCCCCTCCAAAGCAGTGAAANTGTGGGAGGAGAAACCCACACTGACTTCCCCATGTGTAGAACGGGGACCTTCTCTCCTCCCACAGTGAGCAGGGGTTCTGTTTGGGCAGGACCGGGGTGGTTGGCAGATCCCCTGCTGTTGACCAGCCAAGTGGCATCAGCCAAATTTGCCTCCCAACGCTTCCATGTCCCATGACCTAATGCTCTTAACATGGTTTTCAACAGCCCATTATACCTCTCAATCTTCCCAGTGCTTGTGGGTGATCAGGGATGTGACAGATCCACTCGATGCCACGTTTCTTTGCCCAAGAGCTTATAAGATGATTCTGAAAGTGAGCCCCATTATCTGATTCACTTCTCTCGGGGGTGCCATGTCACCCTGCAGCTCTGGAAAATGTCTTTTCTTCTACAGCTGCAACAGTGATGGGGCTGGAAGGGTCAAGGCTGTTGGACAGTGTTATGTTTCCAGAAATGCCACAACTTTAGGGGACTGGAACTTGTGCCTAAATTTCAAAAGAAGAATTTGCCCCATGTGGAGCTGTGACAGGGCATGGGTTTATTTTTAAAGGACAGCAAGTCTCAGTCCTCTGGGTTTGTACAAGAAGGAGCAGGTTTTAGTGTGAGGTCTGTGGAGAAGAGCGCTTGAGTCACTAACTGAGCCAGCCCTCATGGCAGACACTCCCTGCAGGACATCTGTGCTGGGGTAGCTAAACTCAGGGTGACCCAGAGCTGGACCAGCCCTGCTGAACCAGACCTCAGGGCTCAGTGACTGGTTTGGGCACGTCCCAGTGCAGCAGGCTGGGCTTTGCCTTCCTGAAGGAAACCCTCTGGGAGGCCAGTGCCTCGTAGGAGCCATGTCGCTGGTCTGCAGCAACTGTCCCACTGCTCAGGGAACCCAAAGCTCCCAAGGCAGAGCGTGGCTCCTACTGACCACAGACACGAGGAGGAACCAGGAACTGTTCTTCTCTCTCTCAGTGCTATTTGAGAATGGCTGTAGTTAAACTTGATTCACTGTTTATTATGTTTAAAAAAATATAGTTCACACAAAAGTATCATGTAAACATTGTTTAAATAACTGCTGGTGCTCAGGCAGGACACAGGGCTGAGCTGATGGTCTTCAGAGGGGCTGCACCAGCCTCGGCACAGAGGAGCTGCTGAGGGTTTCTGGTGCTGTGTGGGAGCAGGCAGAAACACGGTCACAAGGACACCACGCTACAGCTTTGGGTTACTCGGCTCCAGGATTCCCAAGCCAAATCTTTCAAAACGCAGGACAACTTTGCTACTGTTAATGCTGCAGAGAGTGGGGAGGGAGACGAGAAGGGAGGGGGGAAAGTATTACTGACAGTTCTTCTTAAAGCTACAGCCCTATCAAAGGAGCTGAAACAGGTTCGGTTCTGCTCTCGTACCACCCAAAAGAGGCTCAAGTAATTAAGCAGCAAACACATGAAGTTATTCATATGAACCCCATCAGTGGGAAGAAACACACAGACAATCTGATCTGCTCAAGCAGGAGACAGAGGAGATTTTCCCAAGGTACCTACAGTGGGGGGAAGCCCGACACTAGTTTTCAGGGAACACTTGGTTCCGTTGAAGTAGAAGGGAAGCAAAAACGGACAGAATTCTCTTTGTAAGAGAAGGGGGGGGGTTGACAAGGTACATGAACAGGTTAAAAATGCCCAACAGAACAAACCCAACCCCCTTTGCTCCTCTATAAAGGTGTCTCTCCCCTTGCTCTTATGCTGTTGACAGAGCCAGAAGCACTTTCAGCTCAGAGCCTTCCTCGCTCGGGTGGCGGCAGAGCACAGCCTGAGCACGCAGGAGACTCAGGAGTGGATGTGGGTGTTTGTCCTCAGACAGCAGAAACCCCACTGGCCCTTAGTGCATGTTCTCCTCTGCCCCTGTCCTGTCCCCTCCAAAGCAGTGAAAAAAGACCTTTTCTGAAAGGCACGTGTTTGCTGTGGTACCTGTGAGTCTGCCAAGCCCCCACGCTGAGTCATTCTGCTGACCAAGGCATGTAAACAGAAGCAAACCATAACATTCCAAGCACTACATCTGCGAGGGAGGAGGAGCTGAAGGGCTTTCCTCCTCTTTTACACAGCTTTGTAGCTGATCCCAGCTGACCCACGTGGGCCCGTTCGGACACTGCCCAGGGCCTGTTCCCGGTGGGCTAAGGACCATCGGCTGCTGCACGTGGAGCAAGGACCATCTTTCCTTCCACTCAAGGACCAGCCCTGGCTGCAGGGCTGCCCCCCCCGGCCCTCAGCTCCTGCTGGTTTGCAAGGGGAGGTTCAGTCCTGGCCATGCCACGACAATGTCCCTGTCACCTTCAGCCACACAGCTCCAGCACTGAGGACACGGGCGCAGCCTCGGCGGAACGGGGGGACCCGCGGGACACACACCAGCCCAGCAGTGTGCGGCCAGCCCTGACCTGCTGGGCAGGACACCCAGCCCTGGCTGGTCCCTGTGCCTTCCCAGGGCAGTCACAGGCTCCTGGAACGCTCCAGAGGGAGAGGAGGCCGTGGTGTTAGGCAGGAAGGTCTCGCAGACAGGAGTGGTTATTGAAGCAAACAGCCCACACCAAGCAAAGGCAGAAAGGAGAACTCGGATAAGTGTTGATTATGTCCATGGGTTAATTTCGTGGTTTGTTTTTGCTTTTTTAATGGAAGGTGATTGTCCAAGTTGCTGGTTAGGATACGACACATGGAAGCATGCAAGGTGGAGCCAATTACTGCACCAGTAGCTACAACCTACAAAGAAATATGGGAGGGAAGGGAAAAAGTCACCGTGAGAGTTAGTTTTCAGTTATTTAAAGCAAGCCCTTGAGAACTACATACTGCAAAGCTTTGCCCAGGCTGGAGCAGGGGTTAGTGCACTGTGTGAAAGGATCTGTCAGAGAGGAGGGATACGTGTCTTCAGGGCAGTTTGACTCTGAGCAGAGCCTCCCCCAGGGACCTGGACAGATCCCAGTCTGCAGGGGATGAACACGGGGGGCTGCCTGTGCCCTCACCTCCAGGAGCACTAAGTCAGCAGTCAGTGCTGGGAATTTCATTCTCCCCTATTCAATGCTTTGAGCAGAGAAAAAGGAGCAAAATATGAATTGCCATGAAGCACTTGGGGTGGAGGGTATCAGTCTGTACCCCAGGCAGAGAGAGCTGGAGCAGCCACTGTAAAAGGGATTGGTTCCACAAGCCGTTCAAGAACAGCTCCCTGTGGAAACACAAATCCCAAATCATCACCTGGCAAACTGCTCTGGAATTGAGCATTCTCATGGACTGACTGCCCAGAGGAAAAGTGGTTCTCCAAGTTCACTCCAGTGTGATGTCAGAGGACTGAGGGGATGCCTGGTGCTCACTCTGCGCCGTGGGGGCTGGTCAGGAGGTGACATCAGTGCCCAGGGCTAATGACCCAACACCAGGGGTCTCACTGGATGGAGACATGAGAGCAGGACAGGGCTGACACACCCGGAGTGCTGGGGTACAGGGGGGTTCTGTAGGAAGGAGAAATACCACCCAAGGCCACTGCTGTATCTGCAGATTCTTGGCAAAAGAATTGGTGTTTACATAACATAACAGGGCTTAAACACAACAATCTCCCTCTGAGGCAATGGAGGATAGTTTAAAACAAATAGGAGGAAATGTCCCAAGTGAAGCTGGATGCCTTGAAAAGGATCGATAACAGAAAAGCAGACTCAAGGAACCCGGGTATGGACCTGGCCAGTGAAAGCTGTGCCTGGAAATAGGGTCTGGGATGCTTTAGGCCAGAAAAGAAAACAAAACTGTTTCCTTGAATTATGACCGAAGCACAGATAAGCAGCAGTTACCTGCATGTCCATTTCGTAGCTCAGATTTTGTTGGTTTCTCCTTAAATTTTTGTTTTTAAAAACCTAGACAGTGGAACTCAGCAGGGCTGAAGCCCCCTTGGATCCCAGGTCTGTCCCACAGCCCGTGGAGCCGCTGGCTGGGGATGGCCAGGACAGCTGGGGGTTTGTTCAAGGGACACACAAACACCTGACAGGTGGAAGGAGAGCCCAGAGCTGCACAGTGAGTGCTCTTTGTATAAAGGTGAGGGCAGAGTCTCAGAGAAGCACTCCAGTTTAAAGTTGTTGGACATCATGGAGTGTCAAGGATCCAGCACAAATGGTGGGGAAATTGGGCAAGAGAAATGGCAAAATTTCCAACCAAAGCCCCAAACGATCCCACACCCACCAGAGCCTGAACTGCCACGACATCCCTGTGTCAAGAATTTGGGTGATTATGATTTGGTGTTACAGGAAGATTGTGAAGGGTTATGGAAAAGGAAGGGGTGGGTTAACATCAGAAAAAAGAGAAAATATGAGCACTTCAGGAGATG
Source organism: Oxyruncus cristatus (assembly GCA_013399855.1). NCBI lineage: Eukaryota > Metazoa > Chordata > Aves > Passeriformes > Cotingidae > Oxyruncus > Oxyruncus cristatus. The sequence continues at coordinate 820,145 of VXAY01005810.1, forward strand.
AAAATAAAACACTTGAGCCAAGGACGTGGGGAATGGGCACGAGGTGGAAACATGTCTGTGGCTTCACGCTCATCCAGTCTGAACCACTTCAGAGGGAAACGGTGGCATGTCCTTGGGTCCCTCCTTCCTCAGGCAGTACCTGCCATTACCACTACAGGGGAAATTCTGACCACTTTGGGTTCAGTGTGGGCCCCTCCCGATGCTGGTGGTGGATACTCTCTGACACCAAACAGCTGGATCAGTTTGGATCTGCTGGAGGGGGGTGAATATGGCGAAGCAGGCAATGAACTGACTAAGGTGGCTTAACTGCATCATTCCCCACAACCAGAGAACACAGCGTTCCCCTCCTGTCTGCTCTGACAGCCCCCAAAAAGGCAAAAAAAGCTCAGATGTGGGCAGTTCAATGGAGTGGCATAGCTACTGTGAAGAGCAGCAGGTACTCACTCAGCAGACTTCCAGAAGTGCCCCGGGTGGGAGAGCCGGCGGTTCAGTTTTGGCAGTTTTTCAAGCATATCCATGAGGACAGTGAAGCTGGGCCTCTCGCTGAGGTCGAAGGCCCAGCACGCCGAGAGGATTTCCTGCAGAGGACAGTTGTGGCTCGGTACCTCACCTGGCTCACGGGTCAGCTGTGCAGACCAGAAAGCTGATCGAGCACTGGGATGTGTGTGAGCCCAGGCACGTAGTGACTGCTCAACGCAGGGCCTGGACACCCTGACAACCCAACAGTTTCCTGGTGCTGGGGAACCTCCCCTTCTGCACAACAGTTACAAGCAAAGGCTTAGCCTCCAACCTAGTCTGCCATTCTCATCTGTTCTCTTTCCTGCCCTTTATCTTTAGAGTTATGAGTGAAATAAATCTCTTGAAGCAGCTCCCTCTCCTCCTGAGAGAGCTGTACGGAAGGACTCCCGCAGCTGGGGTACTTACGTTGACTTCTTTCCCCAGACTGACAGTGGCAAGGACCTGCCGCACCCCCTCGCCGCTGCCGATCTGCCAGATGAGCGCCTCTGCAGGCTGCGTCCGGAACGGCCACTCCCGAGCCTGCAGCTCGTACCACACCGTCCTGCAATGCCAACACGCGTCAAGCCTTTGCCTGCCCCAGGGGAAAACACCAAACCCTGACACTGTTCCAGCTTCTCCAGCTGAGCTACGGAAGGTCACAAAGCTGTGCAGCAAACCCCTCCCACCCATGACTGTTTTAGTACTGGGGAAAACGAGTCCCAGCTGGAATCCCGAGTCTGTGAGAAGGGGATCCCTGAGTGGAAGGCTCAGGCCTGTAAGAACTCTCACTTAGCAAGCTCTCCTGGTACTCTTGGGTGTTCCTTCCTTACCCAAAGGCATAGATATCTGCAGCTTTGGAGAAAGGCAGCTTGTCTTCGTCCTTCCCTGGGGCCATCTCACGGACGATCTCGGGGGCCAGGTAGCACAGCCAGTCGTGGGGCAACTTCAGTTCGTTCTCCCTTCTGAGTCCAAAAGAAAGCACTGGTGTGTAGGTCATATCTGTGCTTCACCTGATGCTTTGACCTTATGTACTCAAATGTTTTTGCTGACTGTTTCTCATTTTCTTGCCATGTTAACAAATAAGCCTGACTACCCAGCTCACTCCTGGGCTTAAAGTTTTGTTTGTTCTGTGCTGAGTCTTAATCCATCCATAACTTTCTAGCTCTGTGCTGCTGGAACTGTAGGAAGAAATCTGCTCAAAAAGAAACAAAGCAAAAGTGCCGAGTGCAAACTGAGTGTGAACTAAAGCAACCGACACTCCTCGGGTACCAGCTACGGCAGGAAACCTTTCCCTATCTGAGCACCATTTGTCATCCTAAAGGTGGACCAAGCAGTGAAACCTCCGCTCACCTTCCTTCCTGAACCACGCCTGAAATTCCAAATAATCCAAAGTCGGTGATCACAACTTTCCCGTTGTCATAGAAAACGTTCTTGGATTTCAGATCCTTATGTACGATGCCCTTTGCGTGGAGATACCCCATGCCCTGGGAAATGCAGCAGAGATGGAAATGTTGGTGGGGTTGTTATTACTGCCAAGCACACTTTGCTTTCTGACACAAACTCCCTCTCCTACCTGCAGCGTAAAGGGCAGTTTTGGGACTTGTGCAGGAAGCTGTAAGGCAGCAGCTCCCAGCTCAGAGTGCAGCCTTCAAGCTCTGGCTGAGGCACTGCCTGGTGGCTCCACTGCCCTAATGAGCCCTTACCTTAATGATCTCCTGTGCTATCTGCCTGGTTTTGTTAATGTCCAGGGATATCTTGGGGTCCCTCACAAAGGAGTGCAGAGTCCTTCCTTTGCAGAAGCTAAAGAAAATTTTTGCACATTAAAAAAAATTAGCTAGCTATGTAATACTTCTAGTTTAAAAATAATAGTAAGATGCTGTTCCTACCTGGTAATGATTGCTAAGTGAGGGGGGTTCATGCAGGCTCCCATGAACAGCACCACGTTCTCGTGCCGGGTCTGTCTGTAGTTCATCACCTCCTTTTTAAAGAGCTTGAGATGATCCTGGTTGTTCCCGTCGATCTCCAGCAGCCTGATGGCCACCTCCCCGTGCCACTTGCCCTTGTAGACCTTCCCCCAGCGGCCCTGGCCGATGGGGTCCCCCAGCTCGATCTGCTCGAAGGGGATGTCCCACTCCTGCAGGTACACGCTGGTCTGGCTGGGCTTGCGGTAGATCATCCCCTGCAGGTGCGGCCGTCGGTTCGGCAAATCCTCCACCTCGTCCTCGTCATCCTCAGGCTCTGATTTATTGGTCTCTGGTTCTTCCACCTGTTTACAGCAAGGGAAGGGAAAGGTGTGCTCAGAGTCCCACGTGGGGGGCAGAGCAGCCCAGCAGCACAGGCTGCTCCGAGACCTTCGGGGCCAACCAGCAAACCCACCTCTGCCTCACGTCCACCTCCGCCCGGGCCTGGCTGGGCAGTGCTGCAAGACAAGCAGGTTTGCAGTGAAAATAATGTTTCAAATCCACCTGAGGTGGAAAACTGAGGGGGCTGCATTGCCATTAGGGGAGGGGCAAGAAGCCAGCAGAGAACAGATCCTGACAAGAGTTATAGTAGGTCAGACAAAAATACAATTCCTGCCCCACGTAACAGAGAAGGACTCTAAGCTCACTCTGGCAAACAAGGGACAAAGACTCTGAAGTGATTCTAGTGATAAAGTGGCAGGAATTGATTTGGCACTGGCTCTGTTATTACAGTGTGTTCCAGGAATGGATACTCCCATTCCTGCCCCTGGAATCCCAGCAGTGGAGCAGCTCTGTGAGAGCTGGCAATGCAGGCTGCAAGCTTTTCCATGCCCTGCAATTCAGAGCCTGAAAGAGCTGTTTGCTTGCAGCTCAGTGGGCCTTGCCCCTTGAGTTATAAAACTCCAACTTCTGTTCATCCCACCCTTCTGACCTGGGGATTGCACACACCCCAATAACCAGGTAGCAAGGCTTGGACTCCTTACTGTCCCGTTTGGAGTTCAGTGTCATATTCAGGATTTATGAAATGGAGATACCAGCACCGCCCTTGCTGACTAAAATTATCTTGTGAGTTCTCAGATGTTAAGTCCAGTTTTGGCCCTAACACAGCATTTCTGCACTGATCTGAGGATTATCAGGTAAACACTGTGCAAACAAAAGGATTTAAAACTCTACTTACTTAGTGTCTGCAGCAGTTTCTGGAGGTTGTGCTGTTTGTGCAGGGCTGGGAATTTCTGTGAGAGTAGAAACAGTTACGATACATCTTTTACACTTCAATCTCATAGACTGCAAGTTTTGACACTGCAATAGCAATTATTTGCTTCTTATTCAGGAATTATAAACTCAATCACAGACACAGTGATTTTTATACTTCTGTTCATTCAAAACTGTGCTCATCTCTCCCATCTATGCTGGCCCAGTCCTCTTCCCATTCCCCTACTGATCTGTAAAGTCTTTCTGGCCAGGCACAGAACTCTAAAAGTGAGTCTTTTTAAAGGAGGAACATGAATGTGGATAGAATCCCATGGCAGGAAGCTAATGTTGTACAGCTGAATATTCAAAGTTTCATCTCAGTACGTAAATCACATCAATGCCCTGGCTCAGGGGAGAGAGAGGCCCGAGCATACACTGAGATAAGAGAAAGTCTGAATTGCTTTAGACGTGTTTTTTTAAAGCAAGATTATTTTTCTTTGGCAGCATGCAGAGGTTTACAAACAGGTTATGTTTTGGCAGTAGAGTTGGTTAGTAGCATTAAAACAATCAACTCACCTGGGAAGATAAACTGTTGTCTATGGTGAAGGTAGTAGGCAGCTTTTTAATTAATTGGGGTTTTGTAAAAGAACCGCAAAAAAAAAAATACCAGGAGAAAAAACAAAACAAGTTAGAGGATCATCAGTGAGTGCCCCACGTGCATTCCATGAATTAGTCCCAGCTCACTGCTGGGAACAGATTAGTAGATTATCAACCTGCTCGAGGGGGGGTTTCAGCACATGCATTTGGGAAGCCCCTGACAGATGACAGGTATCAAACACGAGCAATTACCAGTCACAACCAGTCTGGTGGGCAAACAGCACATTCAGACCCCCAGTGGCAGAAGCAAATGTATAGCCCAGGAATGTCCAAGACAGGCCCACATCAGGGGGTGCTACAATGCTCTCCCATGTCAGCTTTGCAGAGGTGCCCCCATAGAAGCTGAAGCTCACGAGCCATCTGCATTTTTTATTTTTATTTCAGTTTTTGAATTTCTGAGCAGTTTGTCCCAATACAAAGTAGCTGCAGTGCAATCCTTACACTACACTGGTTCTGTTCCTGCTCCTTTTGAGCAGGCTCAAACAGCAACTTGCACTCACAGTTCAGAACCTGATGCAAAATTCAGCAGTGTCGAAGGCCAAATGTAGCAGCTACTGAGCAGCATCTGACTTCAGTTCCACATCAAAGGAATTACACTTATTCCCAGTATGTAAATCTTTGCCCTTGTCAGAGATTTTTGCCCCTCTCAGCTCTGGTAAAAGCTGCACACTGGGGCTCTTAATCCATAAGGTATGTAGGATAAACTCTTCACCAGACATCTGTGTTAACGGTTTAACAATGGGTGTTAATTGTGGGTTATATTTTGGAACGGCCTTGTAAAGTACTTCAGTTCTCATTTTCACAGCCTGCTCCTGCCATCACCCAACCGCTGATTTAAAGCCCCCGGTGAGCACACATAGCAGGCAGCATGCATTGGACAACACAAGGGGAAAGAGAAGAGAAAGAATATAACTTTTTTTTAGTCCTTTTCCAAAAAGGAGACAAGAGAAAGATCAAATCATTTAAGAAAGGTGTCAACGTTCCTCAATAATCCGTTTCCTACAAAGGTCTTTTGCTGATACCATTGAAAAACACACCTTGCTCAGGGCACAACCATGTACTCAGAAACCTACAACTCCCTGCTCAGCCCCTACTTGCAGAGAGGCCTTTCTGCTCTTGACAGGTCTCCTGAAAGAGAGGAGGTTACCTGGGAAGTTGAATCGCACGTCCCTCTGGCCCATGGGAGATGGGTTTGGGGGAGGCGTTGCACTGGGAGGGTTGGAAGACTGGAAAGGTGCTGGGGAAGATGGAGTGGATGAGGTTGTAGAAGAAGGATTACTGCTGGAGTCCAGGTGATTTATTGCTGATGGATGCTCCTGCAAAGCAAGGGAAATCACTCGTGAGAAAACAGTAAAAAGAAAGGACGAACTGCCCTCAGTGTTTGCTGGACAACAGAGAGAGGGAAGTCGTTCCCAGCCTTGATCATGGCACTGTTTTCCTGAGTAAGCACCTGCAGATGTGCACAACCCATGTTTCACATAGAGAAAATTTCACATAGCAAAGTCTCCTTGCAACATGAAAGCTCAAGGTGCCGTTTTGGCTCCAACCACCAAGATCCTGCTGTCACCACGTACCTTTTTAGTTAGTGCTTTGGGGAGAGTTCCAAACTGTGGTTCTGTGGGTCTGTCTACTGGATTATTGATATCAGATGGGACAGACTCTGTTCTTCTTATTTTTGCTACTGAAAACATGTTGAAGAAGGGAGAAAAACAGCTTAAATCAGAGTTCTTGCTGTACCATGAATTACACTGAAATGCCAAGAATTTGTAGAAAATTGCTTACTGGGAAGGAAGGATATTCTACAAGCAGGTGCCTCTTTAGTACATTTGTTGTGACATTTTAATCTGAAAGAGAGCCATTACATGTTAAATAAGGACTTGTTCTTTCCCAAAAAGAGGAAGCCTACCCTAATTTGTAATTCTTATGCTAATCTCAGAGGGAGTTCTGGAATGCCCGTGCCCCAAAGCAGCAGCATTCATATGGAGAATCCTATTACATGTGTCATTAGACTAATGAAGGCCATATACATATCTTAGCATCTGATTTATTTTTAATATAGCTACTTTCACTGACTCTCATCCAGCAACAGTGAAGCACTAAAATCTCAGTGCCCTGGACTAACAACCCAGAGATAGGAGCAAACATTAAAATCCTGGCTGTTATTTAGGGATCCAGCTCCCACTACAAGATTTGCCCAGGATGAGGTAGGAAGTCTGTGGCAGGGAAATAAATCTGGTCCATTCACGTGTCAGGCTGACAACCTAAAGTGTGAGCTGTTCCAAAGCATCCCTTTGCTAGGTCAGAAGGACTGAGGCTGGTGCCACTGCCAAGAGTGCACCCCGTGAAGAGACGTTACTGCAGGTTGAAGTGAATCAAATTCCAGGTGGCTGTTGTTGTGATCATCCCTGTGTGCTCACCTGCAGTACTTACACTTCACCCCAAACATCATGCTTTTCTGACAGACCTGGCAAATCTGAGACAGCCAGGACTTTGTAGAGAACCTAAGTAGAGACAAGAGGGAGAAGTGCTGTTAAGCGGTGCCTCGGGGAAAATGATTATAGGCTGTACTGCAGCTCCTTCTGAAAGGAGCAAGCAGTGGTGTGGTGCAGAGCCCTCACTGGGCTGATCAGAACCCAGCTCAGAGCCGTGTCCACCGAGCCCCCCGGGCTGCTGGGCTGTCCCTGTGCTGCTCACCTGTGTGTCACCGCCAGGCCGAAGTCTCTTCGTACCATCTGAGGGGATCCCTGGGACAGCTCTGATGGACAACAAGAGGACGGTTTAGGGAAGCATTGCTCACACCTGCTCACCAGTGTGGACAGAAACCAAATGGTCACTGCCACAGGTCAGCCCCACCGGCCCAGAGGTGTCAGCACCACAGCTCAGACTGTGCTGCAAAGCTGCTACAATACTGCATTTGCATATGTTTCCATGTGATTTGATAAATCGTGATGTTTTACATTTAGGGATTACAGAAGTCCATCTGACCAAGTCTAAGCCATTCTTAAAGTGGGAAGTCAGACTTTATTCCCAACTGGTTTACTTCCAATTTTTTAACTGCAAATACCATCACCCAGTTTTCCTGCAGTGTCAGTAGATTTCAGAACTGAAATTCTTTTTCACTGAAAATTCACTGAGTTTTCTAGACAGGGCCAGCATGACCCAGAAGGATAAAAATGCGTATGAGAGCTCACTTAGTGAGCTAGTAAGTGCAGAAAGGGAGACCTAGACTTCAGAAGGCCAATCCAGCACTCCAGTAGTTAGAGCCAGAACTTTCTGAAAACTCTCAAATACTTAGATTCTGGCATATTTCCTGAACTAAATCTATATAAATATTCCAAATCTGGACTAAACTCAAATCTGCAAGTGTCAGCACAGCCAGGGCTGTTGGTGTTTACACAGAGCCAGTCTCTCACTTGACCCTAGATGGCACCAGATTCTTTTTTATCATTAGTCCAGTGAAGTTTTAAAGGAGTCTCTGGTCCTCAGCCTCTTAGGCTGCAGTGGCTAGCTGCTTTTGCAGGGAATATTGCTGGTCCAGTGTGGCCATCCAAATGGATCACAACACAACAGTTAAGATGGCTGTTAACATTGGGTAAGATGGATAAATCCTTACTGAAGAGTTCTAATGAATACAAACCAGTTTGGGATTGACTGGGACTCACCAGAGCCCACAGCAGAGATTTTAACCCAGCCAACATGACTGTGCACAGAGAAGCACCAAAATCCTTCCTTTCTTCCTTTATGCTAATGCTTTTTTCATTGATTGCACAAAATTATCTCACTCTCCACAGGGAAATGCTCAGATTCCTGCTGGTACTTTCATTTTATAATCTTCCTTCTATTTCTGAAAGTAATTCCTGGGATTTTTGTTGCAAGGGGCATTGGATATATGTGCAGTGCTATAATGTCCTTATTTGGACTTTTATACTTTTTTTAATGCTTTGATGCTTTTGCACCCTTCCCAAGCTGCTCCAATCTCTCTCCATTAGGTTCCAAGGTTACAGGTTGTGTCTGGGACACACACACCTCAGGGTAGCTGGAACTCCCAACAGCATTGGTACGGCACTGGATAAAAACACAGCCCTGGTCCTGTCAGACATTAACCATGTGAACAGACTCCTCAGCACCAGGGGAACATTCCACGTTCCAGAACTTGCTGAAGCTTTCTCAGAAGGCTGCACATAACTGTCTAATTTCATTGCAAAGACACTGGGCAGTGAATATCCAAAGACACAAGATGGTTAGATATGAAATTAGGAGTACCAAAAGGCATCAGTACCAGCTCTCTGAGGTACAGACAAGCACTTACACCCAAACCCCTAACTTTAACCCTTGAAACATCACTATTCCTTTTCCTTGCTGTTGTCATCTGAAAAAGCACCAGGTACAAAAAAGTTAAACCCAGTTCTGCAGCAGATCATGCTCCTGCTCAGTTAACAGGAGCTCTGGGATAGGAGGGCCTGTGCAGACCATCCAGAGGCTGCACAGGGATGACCAACAGGGAGCTGACAAGCACGTTCTTCTCCCTCAGCAAGGCACTGCAGACACCCCCGTAAGAGTCTCTTACCGAACCTAGAAAGAAAAAGAGATAGTTCTTTTAGCCAGCAGATTCCTGTGATGGGATTCACACTGTGCTAGAACAGGAACTGCTGCCTGCAGCGTTTGCCATCAGGTTTGCAAACACCTCTGGTTTTGCACAGGCTCCTGAAGCTGCTGCAGTGCCAGTACTGTCCTGCCTACACGTGGTAGTCTTTGCTGGGGAGAGCTCCAGCTCCAGTCTGGGAAAGAACTTACTTTATTGGAGGAACTTCATCTATCCTGTTTCCCAGCTGTGATTCGTGGGACTTGCTCCTTGTGAGGGTTGGGAAGTTGGGCAGCAGCTGGAACACCTTCCGGCAAGGGGGGGGAGGAGTCCGTGGGGGCTTCAGCTTGTGCCGCCGCTTGGCCTGGGGCGTGGCCGGGGGGGTGACGGTGATGCTGTGAGTCCTGGGCGCCAGCCTCCCGCCCTGGGCGGGGGGCACCAGGGCCTCCAGGAGGTTTTCTGCGTACACAGAGGGGCCGTGGCTCGCGGCCAGAGGGTCTGAGGGTGGGGCTGTGGACACGGACACGGAGCGGGGCTGGGTGCCAGGCCTGGGCACGGGCAGGGCCGCGGGGTCCGGCTGCGAGGAGCTGCTGTCCCGGCGGGCCTCGGGCAGGTTCACCAGCACGTCGTCCTTCAGCTCCCCTGTTCAGAGAGAGTGGCACTGACTGGGAAGCACCTCCACACCCACAGCAGTGCTGCCCTGGGCTCTAAGGTGTCCCCGTGCAGGGGTGTGCGTGCCCGTTCCACGTGGGGATGCAGATCCCATGGGCTTCAGCAGGGCCCTGCCTGGTGAATCTCAGCAAGGGCCTCATTTTAGCTTTTGAGAGACATATACCTGGATTTTTAAAAGTGCCCTTTCTTTCTAAGTGAATGCCATGACTTCTGAGCAATGGCTGGTCTGACACAGTGTGGATGGGAAATATTTGACAGCCTGGGACAAGAAAGATTAGAAAAAAGGAAATATGAAACTGAGTTGTTTGCTGACTTTTCCATTAACTAATCTTTATGACTTGCAAATGGATGAACTGTCATAATACCGGCAGGAAACATCACCTTTCAGTGACAGATTGATAATTGCTGAAAAGAAAGATGTAATGCATGTTAGTACCAGTCTGCTGGGAGAGTCTCTTGTACAAACAGATTTTACAGTGCCTTTGGAAGTGCCTGGGGAAGGTGACAGGGCTTCTCTCTGAGCTGACAACATGCAGGGAGGGGATCACCTACAAGGAATCTGGTTGTATTTGTTAGGTCAAGGACATGTACTGACTGATGGAGAATGAACTGGAGCATTAGACACAACTCTGAACAGAGAGGGAAAACAGTCTATTGAGTGGGAGAGGATATTTCCTCATACATTTATTTCCATGTATTTATTTGACTCCATGTCAAAACCAAATCCAACTCATGTTCTCTAGCTGTGTTTGATCAGTGCACCTTCATGGACATGCAAGAGCCACAAAGTGACAGCGCTTACAGAATACACCACTGACACTGTCTGGAGCGTTTGCAGATTCTCACATGCAAGGAAGCAGGATGGGGCTGGGGTGCCAAGACCCCAACTCCATGTGAGAACAAGACAGTCTGTACCTGATTCTGTCACCTTCCGTAGGCAGCTCAGTGCCCCGTTGAGCCTGGAGCACTCCTCATCTCTGGCACCACATCTCTTCATTGTTTCTTTCACCTTTGACTCATTCATTTCTAGTAAGGCATCCAAGGTCAGCTCCTCCGGTATCCTCTGCAGAAAACAAGGCAAGACCTTTTTTTCACTATCCATGTCTAAATAGGACTGTCACCTGTTGTTCTGGTGTACTTTGAATAGTGCCCTGTCTCACTGCCTGGTCTGACTCATGATTTGCTCATTTTGGTAGTGCCCAACAGCTGCTCCCTCCCCCCTGCGTGGTGTGTGTGCTCTGCCACACTGTGACTGGGCATTCTCTGCTATGTAAGTTAGGATTAGAGGGGATTGAAATATTCTTCTCCCCTACTGGAAAGCTTTCACTCAGTACTTTTGCAAAGCTACCAATGAAACAACTTTTCCCTTAAAAATAGCAGCAGAAACAAAACAGGCCTAAAACCTGAAAAAACGTCAGATAACGATGTTTGGCTTTTCAGCAGTGAAGTGAAAAGCAGAAACAGTGAGGAAAGTTACTTCTTTTCTTGAACACAAACGTAATGTTTTGACAGAGATAGCGACCTCCTCCTCCTCATGCATTTTTCCTTCATCAGAAAACCAGCCTTACCCGTATCCTGCCTGGAGAGATATTTGTGCAGAACTCCTACTACGTCTTAATACACCAAACCCCCACAGTGATAAGGTTCTGATCAGGCAGACACAAAAGATACAAGAGCCTGGAAAGCACAAAACGATCTGGTATTTCCTGACACAGAACTGAGCTGCGTCTCTCTCTCTTCCCCCTTTCAAATGTTTCCAGTGTAAGTCTGCAGCAATTGTGGTTAATAAACAAAACCAGGATACTTAGCCCAGATACCCAGGAATTTCCCTGAAAGTTCTGCCTAAACAAACCTCCCTGTTGCCTACTCTCACAATGAGATCACAAATTTCACAATATTTGGCCTCTTTCCTAAAGCTTCAGCTCCTGGAATCAAGCTATATAAAAGGGTTTGAACTTTTATTTGAAGAGGAAACTCAAAACTGTGTCTCACTGCCTGGAGAAACAGAACGCCTGAAATCCTCCAGTCCTTAAACCTCACTTCCGACCCCAAAGCAAATGTGAATGTGCTGAATGTCCTTTAACAATTTCATCTTTCTTAATCCAGGCTTGTGCTTTTGAGAGCTGACGCAGGACCTTCAGCTGTGACAGTGCTGAACAGCCCCAACCTTTGGAGCTTTGTAGGTGGTAACACAGAGAGTAATCACAGAGTTTCCATTTTTAGTAACTGTGGCAGGGAGCAAAGAAAAAGAGTAAATTAAGAAAGGACATAAGTCTAAGAAACACATCCTGCATCTTCTGTCACATGCCCTCAGCCGGATGAAACACAAAACACAGCTGACTCGAGGAGAGCCCAGGAATTTAAATGAGCAGTAAGCACAAAGCAGGGCCAGCGTAGAGCCAGAGTTCAATGAAGTTTGGATCAATTTTTTTCCATAATTAATCTTTGCAGAATAAGAAAAGCACAGACATCCCAGCTGATGCTGGGTATTATTACTCATTTTTCTGCACACCTGCACCATCATGATGCAGGAGTGAGACTGCCCTCAAAATGCCTCTTCGGGGATGATTTCCACTGTCACACAGTCTTGGTATAAACAGGATTAGAGTGATGTAACACTTGAATTATCTTGAAACATCTCGTCACCCCCACCACTCCCCACTAAGAGAACAACTTTGGCTACACAGCCCCTGTTCTAGGCAGCAGCCTCATCCCAGATCCCAGCAGGAGCTCCCCACTGCTGTTACCCAGGATCCCCTCACCTCCCAAGCCTTCCTGCCACACATGTAACCAGTTACTTATTACAGCTGTTAGTCAATAGGTAAAGGGGAAGAAACGAAGGTTTTCCTGGGGAAAGCAGAGCTTTTCCCCACTGCCAGTGGCAGCTGGAATGCAGAGCCAGCTGGGGTGGGACTGGTGGCAGCACCATTGGGGATCTGTTTTCTCCAATGCCTGTTCTGTGGCAGGAACCAGCCTTCAAGCTGGATCAAGGATTCAAGCCTTCCTCATTGCACCTGAAAACAATTTTTAAAAGACACCAAACTATTGAGCTCTTCAGAGTGTCAGGGAATTTTCACCTGGCCCATGCATTTGCAGGACACAAGTCTCTGAGGAGGGCTCCATCAGCCCTGAGCTGACTGTGCTCTGCAGCTCAATGTGTGGCCTGTGATGGTCCAACTGAGCAGCAAAGCCCCCCCAGCTCTGCACTCCAGCACACGGCCCCTGACAGAGGGGCTGGGCCCACATGTGAACTCCAATCTGCTCTTTTGCTCAACAGTTTAATTTTATAAAGACAGAATAGCAAGTTGTAGGAAAGTATAAAGTACAGAAAAGGAGATTATATTTAAACAATCCCAGTGACCTTGAGCTGGGAGAGCCCAGACTTTCTGAACCTGCTGCCAGCCCCCATGACACGCGACAAAAGAAATAAGCCTTCAACGAGGGGGAGGGAGGGGAAGTAAGAGGCTTTCTTTAAACAGCCACTCATGTGCTGCACATATGTGGTGGCTTAATATAAAACTGGCCAACCTGATCCCTGTAAGATTGGCCTCCTATGCTGTGCTAGCCCCAGCCAGTGTGACAGTGAGGAGGGTCACCAGTTCAGGGGGCTCTGGGAACAGGTTCTGCTGCTGCCCTGGCTCAGGTGTTGTGCTGGGGGAAGAATGACCCCGGTGAAGGGCTCTGACAGGATCCATTTTAGAGGGGCATGTGGTGGGCCCCAACCCCCCAGTGCAGTTCTGGGTCCTTGCACAGGGGTTACTCCCAGCCTTCACCACTGAGGGTGAGAAACGTGGGTCCATCTGACCTCTCTTTACCTGCTTCTTCAGTGGGTGCTGAGGCTTCTAAAAAAGAAAGAGCTTTAAAAAATACAGATTAAAGGCTTGCATTAGGGCCAAGCTCAACACCACCTCCTTGGGCACACCTGCCTCGAGAGATGAAGCTGCAAAGTATTCAGATACTATTCTAATAATAAGGTCAGATTTAATTAGGAGAGAAAGAGCAGGAGAAGACAGAACCTGCTTTCAATCTTCAGCACCTCAGTAAATCTAAAGCCTTACCATGGTAAGGCTTCTCCTCAGCAGAAGTGATGCTAAAAAGCCCAAATCAGGAAATAATTCCTCTCTATAAGAGGTAAAAGGACTTTCCTATACAGCCCTCCCACTTATCAGACACAGACTGCACTTCATGGGACATGTTTGAAGAGAGCAAAGTGAGTACCACTGCATCCAAGGAGCCATCCAAGGGTTAGTCTTAATTAGTCTGGGTGAAGAGTTCACACGAGTCTTTAATCTTGTCTGGTGTCCAACTTAAATCCCTGAAACATGGCAAAAATGCTGGTATCTAACACAGTGGAGGGGTTATTTTTGGTAAAGATTCCACCCTGCAGATAAGCCTATGGAGCTAATGCTGCTGCAGGCACTCTGCAAAATCAGCCTGACCTGCTCCTTGACCCAGTAGCCACAGCTCTTCCTGTAAAGCTGGACAGTCGTCAAGGCCCCAAATGCCTCCTCTTAAATCAATACATTCCCTCTCCAATCATCCTCCCGTGAAGCAGCAGATGCTGGAAGAGAAAGCCCATTACATAAGGTGCTTAAATTCCCACTGATAGCTCTAAGCAAAGCATGTAAAGATGCTCTTAAGAACATCTTGTGCCTGCTAGTTGTTATTTTGCTCTGCTTTTCTGGTGCCTGGAGAAAAAGGTAGTGAAAAATTGTTGCATTATTAAATTCCTGGAGATTTTATGGGCATTCTGGAAAGCCTCTCACATGAACCTTCCAGCCTGCATTAAGCTGTGAGCATAACCAGGCTACGGTTTCACCTGACATCACCCTCCTCACTGGTTCCCCTCGCAGCAGGCGGGGGAGAGGAGCTGCCAGGCTCGGGGCATTCCCTCCCCTGGCTCTCTGGGACAGGATGGCTGCTGTCACTACTTTCTGTGGCAGGCAGAGGTAGCAGCTGCAGACCCCGAGGGGGAGCCGGAGCCTCGGGCTGACCTCAGGCCATGAATGATTCACAGTGAACAAGGCTGCCAGGGGCACCTGCACCCTTGGCAGGGGAAGGGAACCCTTGCAGTGGGAGAGAATATTTTCCAAGAGCTGTTTATGCTGGGGAGGGACCTTCAGCTGGAATACAGTGATGGAATTTCAGCTCAAGGAAGCCTGCAGGACAGAGTTAATCTGCATATACACAATTAGCACATCCAGGATCTCTGCTATCTGGTGGTCCAGTCAGAGCTCCTGCTGCCAGACCCATGGAAATCCCCAGCAAAGAGCATAGTCCTCGTGGCCTGTTCGTGCAGATATGCTGACAGAAAGAGATGGGAGGATACAGCTGTGGAAACCTGATAGGCTTAGGCAGATCTGCCTCTTCTATCCCCATCCAAAGCAAGGATGCAGACACAAAAAACCCTCAGCACTGCTCCGATAACTGATCTGCTTCAAGCTGGACCACCCTCCATGCAAACAGCACCTTCTGCCACGGGCTCGTAGTACCAATGCCCGGCCAGTGGCCCATCCTCTACAGATTTTCACAGGGCAGCAGGAGACTCTTGGCAGACAATTCCTGCCCAAGGCATGAGCTCTTCCTGCTCTGCTCCCCTGCGTGCCAGCACTGCTCCTGCCTTGCTCAGCTCTGCACTGACAAGCAAGACTTTGGCATAAAGGCTGAAAGAGGCACTAGGTGGGCTTCACAGGCGGGCAGGAGGTACCACAGGAAAGTATATACACAAATACATTCCCCAAATGGAACAGCCAGAAACCAGCCACAGCCCTGCTGCATCTGCTCCCACAGACTCCCTGGTTGCACAGCCCTGCTGCTGGACGGCAGTTCCTGGTCAGGATGTGCCCCTCCCCATGCATGACAGTTACCCACCCTAAAACCAGCTTGCCAGACTTGACTGACACCCACCCCTGCTCCACAGCACGGGCGGCCGGACCAGACGTGCTTCAGAAGCTGATAACGAGATGACTCCGTTCTTAAGTTACTTTTTAAGGCACTGACAAGTTACATGTGGGAACAAATATAATAGTTACGTTTCTGGAAAGCACAACGTAACGGCAGAGAGGTTTGCTTTCTCTGAAGAAAATAAACCAACAGAGATTTTTTTAATCTGCTCTTTTCGTAGACATACCCCAAACCCAGAACCCAGTAAACAGCTCTGCGAGAGACTTCTTCCATCAGCTTAAGAGCAGGGACAGTGCTCTGTTCTCATCCTCCTTCCCTCCTGCTCCCCCCTCAATTCCTGACTCCAGCTCCCAAGGAGAACAGGACAATCCAGATCAGTGTATTTTTGTAGGGCCATTTTCAGAGCAACTTTTATCCCCCTGAGACCACTATATAGTGTAAACAGACCTTCTGTCTGCAAGGTTCCTTGTCCTATCTTTTCTAGATCTCAGTTTAAGTACCTCCTTGCCTGGTTTCAATCCACTCTATTTAAGCATTTTCAGTATTAAAGGACACATTCACAGAGCTAATCAATCTCTAGAACTCCTACCAAAAACAAGGACTCCAGCATTTCCTAAAAAAAAAGAAAAAATTCCCTAAGAAGCAACTTAGAGCACGGTATTAGCCCAGCTCCAAAGCAGAGCCTGCTCCACACCAGCCACCGTTTTCTATGATAAAGATCTGTCTGGCAGCTGATTAGAGGAACAATAACAAAGCAACAGAAATAGTGCAGGTTGAGGTGGGGGTTCACGGTTTCCCTACCCCTCAGAATTGCGTGCACAGAGAGCAAACAGGACCCCAGACTCCAAGCTGGTGTTCCCCACCTACCTGCAGGCCCGCCAGGTGGGCGCAGCCCAGCCCTCTCACGGCGCGCAGCGTGACCGGCTCGCTGCCGTCCGTGGTCACCGCAGCTTTAGCTGTCGCCCAACGCCATAAACAGTGCATTGTTATTACTAGAATCTCTTCCAGAACTAAAGGATTTTACAAGCAGTCATTATTCTTGTTTTAAATATAGGTTTTCAAAGAAATAAAGGAGCCCAACAACAAGACAGCAATTGTAATTGCCAGAGCTTTCGAGCTTCACAATGTCTAGAGCAAGTCAGCGAGCAAAAATAGTCTTTACTCTGGAGTGGAGGAGTCAGCAGATATTCTAAACTGGAGCCGGTGCTCTATTTCTGACAGGAGAGCCTGGGAGCTTCTGTGCTTCCCGGCATGGCAGCTTTATTTGGGAGAGCACTGGGAGGGGGGCGAGGGGAGGGGAGGGGAGAGAGAGAAACAGAGCATTGTTTCTCTCACCGCTGAGCCAAAGAACTCTTGCAATTAGGCTGCTTTTCAAAGGTGTTATGTCACAGATTAGCACAATCTTCAAAAAACTCCTCCCAGCAACACCAGAAATGCAAAGGGAATCGGAACCCTTTAAAAAATGCATGAACTCAGGCCTTTCTCCTGATCTGTCCCTGACAAACAGCGGGCCTGGAGAGCCCTCCACCCTCACCTCCTCTTGTGCTGTACCTGCTGTTCTGCTCAGCTCTCAGGGCAGCCTCTGGTGCAGCTATTCTGACACTCTACAGATACCTGACAACTCCTCCAACTTGTTGCAGAGCCTAAAAGGCCCAAGAAGAGAGGGCTGTGTGCCTACATGAATACACTATGACAACACTTGTGGGGTTTTCCTTCCCTCTGGAGCACTTTTGGGAAGCCTTAAGAAGGAAACCCAGTATGGCTATTTCCACTTTACAGGGAGCTGAGAGTATCTGAGAGCTGGGAAGCTGTGCCCAGTGTACTCTGTACACAGAACCAGGCAGGGACTCGAGGGTCTCCATTTTCCCTGTGGGAGCTGCTCAGCCATCTCTGTAAAGGCTCCCCCACCACCTCTCCCCCCAGTCCTGTCACAGGCCACGTGCACAAAGCAGGAAACCATTCTAGAGTATGTAATAACTAATCTATTAAAGCTCCTTCTGTCAGTGATTTCCATTTTGAAAGCTTTTAGCTGAAATGCAGTTCAACACGCTCTGTGAAATCTAAGCAACAGCAGGGATGATCCCATGATACCTGTGACATTTCTGAGAGGTAACTCATCCCAGACAGCTCCCTGTACTGTGCTGATGTCAGTGTCAAAGACCAACAGTGCTGCATTGCTATTTTCTGGGCAGTGCAGTAACAGGACCAAAAAAAAAGCCCTGCAAGAACAGAGCACTTAGTTTATTAACCCAGCTATTTCCACTTCTCCCAGCTCACAGCCTGTTCCAGCATAGCTACTCAGAAGTTATTTTAATGACCCATCGGGTGCTGCAGTTCTCCTGTCCAGCTAATACAGATGCTACAGAAGCTGTTTGCAGCTGCTTGAATGAATGCAGAACTCTTCAAAATAACCATATATTTGGAATCCCTGAAGAATTTCAATGCTTTTACACCTCTTGTAATTCTGACCCAGAGAACAAAAGGAAGAGTTCACTACACTGGGCATTGCCTGGGAGGGGGCAGCAAGAGAGCATGACTCAAAATAATAAAGAGCTGGAAAATTCTTCCTGCCTTAGAGCAAACCCGAATTTGTTCGCCCCTTTCAGTGACCACATACACTGAAGGGCAGTCTCAACCCTCTCTGCTCCTTGAATTAGCAGGATGTGGCAGATTTGAACTGTCCACCTCCCTCCCCCCTTCTTTTCACTTCTTCCCTGCCCCCAGTTCTGCAGGCACCACAAAGGATTTATAAAAGAGCTACAAAGAATTCTTTTAGGCTCAGGCAGTTCCAGTAACCTTAGAAACAACGCTAGCTGGGAGCCTGGCAGTTTGGCCACGGCAACAGGCTGCTTTTATCCTCTCATTGTCACTGCTGCACCTTCAGCTGTGCCACCCAAAATCTCGCTGGGCTGCAAGGCAATACCAGCAGCATATTCAAAATGGAACAGCAGGAAACAAAAGGAACAACTCGGTCCTGAACTCATCCTGCTTCACCAGAGACCACTTAGTTACATCAGGATCAAGCTGGAGTAACTCCCATGGAAATCTATGGAATTTTTCACTTGGGCAGATTCCTGCTGAAGTCAAACAAAATTTTTGGTTGTTTAAGGATCAAAGGAAGCTGAATGAGAACACTGTGACCTGGCCTACAGAGGCAAAAACGGGAAAAACAATGGAAAAAACCTTTTCTGCCTTGTTTAGCTGGGAGTGGACTGAGCTCTGTGTATGTAATTGTAACTGTTGGTTCTTTTTTGGCTAATGCTGGACACAGAACATAGTGTGGTAGTGCACTATTACTATCTAAAAGGTAGTCAGTGATTAAGTGGTGTAGTTGTTCTCAGACCCAGGGGGCAGGAGAGGAGGCCCTGGGGGTGCAGGACTTTTATCTCACCCTGAGCAACAGGTGTGAGTGTTGCTTCCAATCCTGGTGTGAGGACAGTAATTCTGGGAGGAGGACAATGGGAAGGGAAGGTTTCAGCTCTGCTCTGTGAGAGAGGAATCTCCTTTTCCATCACAGGTCCCCCTGTGTACCCACACGCTCCCACCTTGACTGAAAGTTCAGGGACTAACTTAAACCCAGCAGGCAGCTGGGAATGTTCCGAAGAGCCAGGAAGGTTGTGTGCTGGGGGCTGCCTTCGCCGTGCTCACCTGTACAACTTCCTTCCTCACGTTGACAATGTCCAGCCAGTCGTTGAAGCGGGGGTAGCTGTTGAGCTCCGCCGTCCTGTCGCTCAGGGGCACACTGAGCTTGCACTGCCGCTGCCGGTGGATGTAGTCAATCAGCTTCACCTGCGGGGACACACAGCCCACACTTCAGTTCCCGGGACGTGCTGGCACCTCCCAGGCAGCGCGTGTGCAAAGGGATGCTGGGTTGTGAGCAGGGCTCTTCCAGCACACGACAATCACATACTCCTCTGAGCACTCAGGGAAATCCATACAGAGCATCTCCCTCACACTGACACCTCTGCTCCTCAACATTCCAGCACGAGGCAGGACCTTGCAGGGCCCATCCCTGCAAGACTCTGCTCTAAACCCCCATCAACAACAGTGCTGTGCAGAGCCTGAGTGTCTCGCCAAAATATGAAAGGGATCCAAACCATTTGAAACAATTAATTACATGCATTTGAAGGCACTGCACATGTGCACACAACCTCTCTGGGGATGCTGTGGGCATCGCTAGTCCATCCTGCAGGTCTGTCTGCCTGCTCACCCCTTGGTCCTGCGTGTTTGTTGAATTCTCTTACATCTGGTCTTCATGTGGTCTAGAAGATCAGTGAGGCAGGAATAGCCAAAGTACCCAAAGGCTCTGAGGCTGTTATCTGATAGGCATTTCTAATAAAAAAATCAGCATTAAAAGCAGTTACTTAAAAGAACAAAAATTCAGGCATTTGGACTAGCTGATTGCTGTACATCTTCTATACTATTCTAAAGTTTTATTCTGAAGCTCTTATCACCTGACCATCTTGTGGTGCAGACACAGAATTCTTCACTGTGGGCACAGAAGAATAAGACAGCAAGAAGGAATATTATTTGTGTCTGATGTTTGCTCATGGAAAAGAAAATGCTCTCCAAAGATTGCTCACTGTGTCACACATTCCCGTGGGGCAGGCTTAAGCTTCAAAACCTTCCTAACAAAACAATGCCTTAAAGCAAGTTAGTTGATCCATGATTTATAAACTGAAACATGTTCTTAGTCAACAAATTTTACCATT
Organism: Oxyruncus cristatus; assembly: GCA_013399855.1. Taxonomy (NCBI): domain Eukaryota; kingdom Metazoa; phylum Chordata; class Aves; order Passeriformes; family Cotingidae; genus Oxyruncus; species Oxyruncus cristatus. The sequence goes on from VXAY01005810.1 coordinate 840,322, forward strand.
TGGGACAAGATCAGACTAAGAATGTAAAGAAAAAAACAAACATGGATTCTTTGGCCATTATAATGTCTTTCCTCTTACAGTTTTAAGTGCTTTCCTGTGAAGCTTAGCTGAGTGTTATGAGCAATCCAATCCCTTACAACTTATCAGGTATAACAAGTTTCTCTGCCCACACACTGAACTCTGACAGCAGTGCCAAGCAGTCTGAGATTTATCAAAAAGTGTGTGAATCCCAAAGTGATTCAGAGTCTCCATGCCATGCCCACAGCGAGGCACAGCAGTACGACTCCCAGGAGAGGCAGCGTGCAGTACGGGACTGCCATGTTCTCGAACTCAGCCATCCCTTCTCATCCTGCTGGCCCCCTGCTGACACCAGAGGAACCTTTTCACCACAGCTTCCTAACATGGCTTTGGAGCACAAGGCCTACAAGAAATTACCTTGGAAATCCCACTCCCTCGTTCTCAGTCTCAGTACCTCTTTTTATATAAGGGAGCTGACAGCCCTTCCTGTTTTACCCCCCTTGTCTGGTTCCTCTGGCCAGACCCCAGGCTGCAGGGCAGGGCAGGGTTGTGCCAGGGCCAGCCGGGCTCCGGAGGGACTGGCCCTGGGCTCAGCAGGGCCACGGGCACCGCGGGCTGCCACAGGCCCTGCGCCAGGCAGAGCCAAGGCACACTGTGCTGGGGCAGCAGCGTGTGCTGGGGCAGGTGTGACTGAAACACTGCTGCAGCCCGTGCTGCCGGTACCTGTGCTCCAGACCTGCTCCCAGCTCTCCTCCCTCCACACCTTCCGTTGAACAGGACCCTGAATTCCCATGTCCCAGGAGGATGGAGCTTGGTTCCTTCAGTCAGCTCAAGAGAGGGGGGGCACACACATGTCACCAGCAGAAGCTGAGACCTTCTGCTTCCTCATATCACACATCCTTTCCCACAACAGCCTGTCCAGAGAGCTCTCCTGTTCACAGCCGAGTCGGAAAGGAGCTTGGAGATGCTGTTCCAAGTATTTTCCTGCTAAGAGCTTGGTTTAAATTTTCTTTCTTGGTGTGCTTTTTGTACTCTGCACTTGCCTGGCACAGCTGCAGTAACCCCGTATCAGGGAGCTGGAATTAGTCTGCCACAGCTAAAGCAATTGTTCCACAGTTTAGACTGAACACTGTCATGGATCCTGACTGTGATGTTTGTCCATCTGTCCTAAAACTCCATTTTAGCAGGAAAAACCTACATTCTCAATATTGGGGTTTTGTTACACTCAGGATATTTGACTCTGTTTTTAGTGCCTCCAGATGTATCATGTTTGCATCCTTTTCCCCTCAGAAGGCATTCGTGAGGAAGAGATTAGAATGAGAAAAAGGGACTTGGCTGCAGGTAAAGACAGGGACAGGAGAGTCAAAGCCCTGGTCCCTCGTTCTCAAGGAAAAGGGTCTTGGCAACCCAGAGGCTGCAGTGAGGTTAACCAAAAACATGGACTGGGAATGGTGGAGATCGGAGCAAGGAAGAACCGGTATGAGGGGATGGGCGAGGGCCCCTCATGAAAGACAGACAGAGCTGCAGGAGGTTTGAGGACTTCTCAACAGTCCCCAGTATGCCAGAAATCAGCCTACACAAACGAAACCCAGCTTCCCAACTGTGCAATAGCTATGCCATGGAAAAGAGCAGGAAGTCAAGTATCACCCAAGCCTTCTCTTTTTCCAGAGGCTGCTTACGGAAGGGTCAACAACAATACGCATTGTGATACAGAAACTGCAACCACAACATCCCGCCGGAGGCAAACAACTCCACGTGTGTTTGTGAGCCGTGGTACCCCAGGGCACTGTGCTGTGCTGTGCTGCTGCCCCTGGTCCACCTCACCCCTCCCCATTCCTGGGCACACCTCAGGGCCATGGAGCACTTTGGGACAGAAGCAAGTGATTTTGGAACTGGTCCAGCCCTGACAGGCCTGCGTGTAAAGCAGCAGCTCGGCTCTGCAGTCTGACTGTAATCTGTTCTTTTAGTGTAGGATCTCCCATCAGGCAAGGTTTATTTTTCCTGGAAGAAGGGCTGGGATATCAGCATACTATTTAAAGCTAGAGATCCACGCTTAGTTATGTGGAACACTAATTATAAGCAAATGCCCTAAAAGTAGCACATGATCCAGTATAAAGCAGGGAACTGCAAGCACAGAAGGTGTCGGAATCTGTTCCAAGAAGCACAGTGGAAGGCAGGAGGGATTTAGCATCTATGTATAAATGAAAAATCACAAATTAAGTAAAGAAATTATCCAGAAAATATGTGCCCCACATTGTCCTGTTACAGTGTGCAGTGCCTGAGGACAGCCTGCTGCTTTGAGGCAGGATACTGCTGAGGCACAGTCACTACTCCTGCATTCCCCACTAAACATTCTCCCCACCAACTTCAGTTAACACCAGAAGCATCACATTTCACGAGTACGAGAACAGAGCAGGGCTGCACTCCTGCTCTGCCACTGACTGCTGTTTGACCAGAGGCAAATGGAACAATCTCTCCCTCGCTCCCCGCTCGCAGCTCTGCCTGCCCGTCCCGCATGAACTCCCTGAGCAGGCGCCGGCGTCAGCTATTTTTGTACTGCTTAAAAAAATACAGGTTCTTTCCAGTTCCCAAGTCTCAACCATGGCCCCAACTCCTAAAGGACACTGCTGGAAGGGACTCTATGCAGAATGCATTTCAATGTCAAACTTTTTTTCTTTGTTGGGATGTAACAAAAGCATAATTCTCCAAAATGGACAAGCAGTCTGACAGCACAGTGGCTTAGATGGCCAAGGCTGGTTTTCCCAGGATAACTCCTTTGCACTTACTCCTCAAGTCCAAATTTGTTTTCCCCTAGTCCTATAAATAGTATATTTGCATTCTCTTCCCACCCTCCATGCACCACGCTTCTCCCCTAGGATGAATTCCATTTTGTTATTTCCTGCCTAGACTTTTAACTAAACTACATGGTTTGGCTTTAATAGCTGAGCTGTTGCAAAACCCTTTTCTGAGAATATAATACAAATTCTGGGTTCAGTGACGCACATAAAAACCCACAACCAGCACACAGGTCTCCAGCCACAAACTAGACTGAAAGATAAAGCCAATAGTAGCTACTCACTGCCTGCTTGCTAAATGACACGTCCTACTCATCACAAATGGCAAACCCCACACCAGAAGCAGCAATTCTCCTGCTGCCTTAAACCCACAGAGATGGGAAAGGACAAGAGCAGAGACGGGACACGGAGCAGCTGGAGTAAAGTGCTGTGTACAGGGCAGAGCCCTCCTGCTCTCTCTGGTCTGATGGCCAGGACACCCACATCTCACTTGCTCTGAGAAGTGCTGCAAGGTGCTCCTGGATGCACGTTCATCTCCTTCCAGCGCTTTGAAAATATCCCTTTACAGCACAGATGAGAATCAGGTCCCAGAAGTTTAGGAGAAAACTGCCAAGCTTGTACTTCTTTATTTATTTATACAAAATAAACAGCAGCTCTCTTGAGACACAAGTTTGCCCGTATCCATGACCTCAAGCCAACAGTTGGGACATTCAAACAGCGATAAACAAAGAGCAAACACCAGCAAGTTTTTCAGCTGCAGTTCTGCAGACATGGCACAGGAAAGCAATGGCATCTGTAAAAACAGCTCACAGACAGTGTAGAATTCAGGAGATATTGCAAGGGTGAGCTGGAAGAATTCTGTATTCAAACTGCAGCCCAGGTATTTCTGACCTCTGGTTAATTATCAGAAACCACATTCTAACTTAACATTTGTCAGACACTGTTAATAGTTATGGTGCCTCACCAGAGAAATTACATTTCATGCATACATTTGGGGGTCAACCCTCTCCCAGCTTCTTGTCGATTATGTTTTGTTCACGTTTAGAAAAGTGGCATCTTGTTCCAGCAGTCATTAAAAGGCATTAAAACCCATTGCAGCTTTTGCACTTGGTCAAAACCTAGTCAGTCTGAATCAATCAACGCACTTGATCCAAATAAACAGGAAGAAAGGAGCAGAGGCTAGAAGAGTTTGCCTTTTTCTTAGCTTATTCTCATGCTTTTAATCCACATATCTTGAAATACCCTCTAAATGCAGCAAAAATAATTCTTTTCCATTAAAAATCCAAAGTGTGAAAACCAAGACACAGAATGGAAGTTAGAAATAAAACAACCTGGGGACAGGCACAGGGACAAATTGCCAGCCAAAATTTCTTCAGAATATCAACAGTTGGGAGACCAAGTTTGATTCAATCATACATTTCATAACCAAATGCCACATTTCCACACTTTCCAAAACTTGTAATCTGCTCTCTGAAGCCTGCAACTTTTCTTGTTGACTTGAAAACATATGCAATGTTTACAAGAGGGGTTTGTCAATACCCAAACCAAACAACTGTCATTATTTAATCAACAAATCCAGCACATGTTCTAAAGCAGATCCTATTGCCCCTGTCCCAGATGAACTCTCGGGGAGCCTGGCAGCACTCGAGCAGACAATAAATATGAGCTGACACCGACCCTTCCACGCCTGAACCCACGTCCTGCCCTGCAATCTACAGAGCTGCTGGCTCACGCTTTAAAAGGATCAGATCAATGCATGGCCCAGCTCTTACATGTGGCTAAGAGAAATGCAAATCATCTATCTTGCCTCAGACAGGAATTAATCGGGAAGGAACTGCTCTATTAACCTCCTGCCAAGAAGCAGCCCAGAGGGCAGGGAGCAGTTTCTGAAGCATCGCAGCAGCTCGTGCTGCAGCAGGACACTGCACTGGCCAAACCAGCACCACAGAGGGAGGGAGCTCCTGCATTTCTGCCCCCTAAACAGAAGACAAAACTTCTGAACTCAGAGTTTATCTGCATGGGGCACTGGGGAAAGTCAAATGAGTCATCTGAGGGCATCCAGTGAAAGTGGATTCACTTCACACCTCTAGCTGACTCTTATCTCTTCTCCCCAGTGCCATTATATACACAAACCCTAAGTCAGACCAAAAAAAACCCTCTTAGGCAACCTGAGCACTGAAGCGAACATAAAAAGGTCAGAATTGGACTTGCCAAATTTGTCTCTGAAGTCATGCTCGGCAACCATGTGAGAAACTGATAAAGATCTCACCAGCTATTGGGAGAGCAGCAGCATGTGAGTGCACTTGAGGGCACTTTCTCAAAGTCATCGAGTTTAAAGTGAGAAACGGTACAGCTGGTTGATCCAGGGATGGGAAAGAACAAGTATTACAGTTTTATACAGCAAGCTGTGAGCTGGGGCAGAGCCTGGGATCTGGAGAGCTCAGTCAGCCCCTGTGCAGGTGGTCCCCTGAGAAACCAACCCCTCCCTGACCCACTGGCACAGCTCAGCAGTGCAGGGTCAGTGCAGCTCTGCCCCAGGGGCCAGCTCTGAAGCGGCCACAAGAGCAGCCCTTCCCTCGGGGCTCTGGGGCAGATGAGCACAACAGAGCAAGTCCCCTGGACCACGCAGGGAGCAGTGGGAATACTGAACCAGGGGAACCAGCCACCACCAAAGCAGTAGAAATGCTGGTTGGTTTCTGCAGCTGGGACTGAAATGCAGCAATGCTGAGGGTGTCCCAAGCAGAACCTTTGCCAGGGTACAGGAGTCAAGGTAGTCTCAGCTGGGATCAGAGTGCTGTTGAGCCTGAACACTTATCCAGAGGAGACCCAAAGGAATACACCAGGACCAAGCGACTGGAGGAGACCAGAATAAGGCCAAGGAATCATTACACAGAGACAGTGCTGAGGTTTGCCTGGTCTGTCCTGCTGCCTGTGCATGGAGCCAGGAGCAGCCAGATGAGGACCACAAGACACAGCTCTAGGCTCAGATGATCTGTCTGCCAGGGATCTGCAGACACAGGACAGGCGTCTCCCTGTGCCCTGCCCGGCCGGCTGTGCAGCCAACCATCCAAACCAGTTCTGATCCAAAGTGAGGGTCTGCAGGACCCTCCAACTACCAACAAACCAACTGTCCCTGCAGCTCCTGCCGCCACACAGCACTGAGCTATTCCTTCTGTGAACTCAGGCTTTAAGCAGCTGACTCCTCCGAATGCCCCTAGCGATCTGGATCGTTATCAGCATCTGATCACAGCATCAACGAGCACCAAGTGCAGGCTCAGAAATTATCATTTCCCCATGTTGTGTGTGTAAGTGTAAAGACACCTTACAACAGTGTGGACTGTTCCCTTTCCAGTATAGTGAGAAGTGAACCAATGCCTGATTTTGACTTTTAAACTCGAATCTGCTTGGTGAAATGGAGAGAGTGGGTCTGTACCCTTTTCACATAATATGCTCATTTTGCAGTGAAATCCAATCCAATCTTTTTCATAGAACATTTTGTTCAACCACACAACTATTCCTCCCATCTGTGCTTCCATTAGGAACACTCAGATAATGCAGGATTCAGCTGGGGAGTCTTTACAATCTTGCAAACTTCCAAGCAACCTTGAGGTCAGCATGGAATTCAAACAGCTCTTTCCAAGGCAAGCACAGGAGCTGCACAGGAGCAAAATGCATAACCTAAAGTAAGAAGAACAGATGCAAAACACATTTCATTTCAAGGAATTACTTGTATCCTAAAAAAAGAGGTCACTCAGTTTGTCACCCACATGCCTTTGCCCTCAAAAACAACAGAATTGATGCTACTAAAGGATATTATGACCACGAGCATGGCCAAGGTATCAGAGAAATATCTGGTAGCAGACTCCTTTGTTACTTTGAGGTAGTACCTGAGAAAAGGGGCTCACTTACATGGCAGACACTGACCTGCAGTCTGTGGCATTCACACTGTCTCACTTGAACCCAGCTGACTCATCCAGCAAGAATTATGGCAGTGAGCAGGACTCCTGTCCAAAATGTGAGGCCTGGCTTCTGGTTCTAGCTGGGTATAATGTAGCCAGAGTATTTGCTTCCTTAGGTCTGTGCAGTCACAGGCACCAGGCACGCAGGTGTCTGCTGTGCTGCACCACAGGCACAGTCCCCTGGAACAAGAGAGGCTGTACAACAGTGCCACTGCTTTGAATGTCACAAGCACCTCAGTAACATTAACACACTCACAGGACCCCATGTGGTAGCACCTTGTTAAAAATGAGGAAGAAGGATTAAAAATAATCTGCACAAGTGAAGGAGCAGCTCTAAAAACAGCTCATGAAAACCCTTCCAGTGCCCTGCTCTAATCACTGGCTCACGGCAGCAGGGGCTGCGACCGAGCTCCTGACAAGCAGGGGCTGCTTGAAGGATGACAGGGATGGGAGGAAGCACCTGGCTGGCAGTTCCACTCTGCAGTCCCCCTCGCAGCTCAGGGGCCGTGGGGCAGGCTCAGTGCCAGCCCCGCTCGCAGCTTCCGCCCGGAGCAGCGGCTGCTGCAGAGCCCCGGCTGTGCCGCCGAGGCACCTCGGCTTGGCTGAGAGCAGGAAAGGAAATAGTTTCTCAGTGCATTGCTAAACAAACCCTGCAAAGCAGGACCCAGCACAAGCCAGCAGCAAAGTGTACAGGCAAGGTATGCTGGGGGGGAAGCCTGGAGAGGAGTTAGCAAATACAGGCACAGAGAGCTAGAGGGGTAGCGAGACATGGAACACCAGATGGATGGATTTTCCTTTGAACTCTCAGTCATGCCTGAGGCTGACACAATAGCCACTGCCCAAACACTACAGTATGTTATTTCTGCTTTGTCAGATGATGCAGACAGCATCATTTCTGGGTCACTTGGAGGCCACATACCACTCCTTTTCTCTCCCCTCCTCTCTTTTTCACACTCCCAGTGACTGAGGCTATAAACACTCAGTTGAGGTCTTCCCAGCTAAGAGTGGGAGGATGAAACTGCACAATCAAGTGGTTCTCTGTGCCTGATAGCATGATTCTCTTCAAAGATTTCATACTAGTGAAGCATCTGAGCCTAATGCAGCGACAGGAACAGACCTCTGCTAAACATCAGAGATTTCACACCCACTGAACACTGAAAATGAAAGCCCTCCCCCTTTCTTTACAACCTGAGGACATGCAACTGCAACAGAGTGACTGAGAGTGCTCCGCAGGACTCAGAACTGTACCTGCCACTTGCTGAGCTGCCCTGCTGCTGCCACCTCAGATCTGCAGCTGTGCCTGCTCCCATCTCACAGCTCTCCAGCACCCAGTGAGCTTCTTCACCTCAGCCATGCTTCATCAGGGTTAGCTGTACTTCCCTACGGGGCACAGGAACTTCCTCTGGCACCAAGCCTATGCTGAAGGATATTGTGATTCCAGACTGACCTACAGACCTGTGGAGGTTTCCCATTCCTCATGAAATTCGTGCATGGCCATTTAGCAGGCTCACAGATTTACCCTGCTATGAAGAATACTTCTGTCCAAGCACAGCTCACCTCCTGTCCTACTCAGTTGATTCCTTCTCCAGAGTCCCCAGATCCTGTACCTGGCCACATGTACCCAAATCTCCAACAGCTCAAACAAACTGGTGACCATCTGGGAGAGTATCACCATCAGTGCAGAACCCACAGCTCATGCTTCACAGAGCCCAGCTCAATAGAGTCTTGGCCCTGAACCAAGGTCTTCAACAAGAGTTAACAGGCATCTGTCAGAAAAGGACTGGGGGAAGCCTCTCCCTTTGGCAAGACATCAGAAAGGTTCTCCTGAGATCCCTTCTAGGGATTCTACATCGTTTGAGACACTGACCTGCATCATAACAACACTGACAGAAATCTGGAGAGCCTCAAGAAATCTCCCTGCCCCAAGCAAAGATCTGCCCTGAATACATCTTTCTTGACCGTTGGGGAACTGTAGGCTCTGATCCTTCCTATTTCTTGCAGAGCCCTGCAGGCTGGATTCCCTGGGCCCTCGGCAGCGTTAGGAGCTGACAGACTGGGGTGGTTGTGTGCCTGAGTGTGGACAAGGCTCAGTTCTGGTCACTTAGAGTGTATCCTGTGCTACGAGTCTGTCAGGTGCTCACATCCCAATACCACACAGGCTTCTCAAAGCACTGTAGGTAAACAATTACTGTACAACTTCCCTGCTGTAGCCCGTACAGTCCTCCAGAGGTGAATGCAGCCCAAAGATAACACTAATACCATGCCTCTCTAACTATAATTATTCAGTATCTTTGCAAACCCACTGTATCTCTCCTCCCATAACGAAAACAACTACCCGCAATCCCCTGTGGGCTTTACAGTGACTGCAGCCACAAGGCAGCAAGTGACAGGGAGAAAGACTCCAGAAGGTTCAGGATCTGGAAAGCACGAGGCCATGCTCTGGGGATGGAAGTTGTGTTACAACTCATGGATCTCTCTGTAAAATTCAAAACCTTAAGTGCCTTTAGAGAGAATATCCTCCATAATTTTTATGATTGCAGTAATCACACATCTGTAAAAGAACTCTCTGGTAAATTTGACTGATGGCAGGGGAGATGGAAGTGAAGATACCACCAGTCTGTGCATGTGTAAACTTACAGCCAAATAAAGCAGGACAATTTACAGCAGAGAATATAAAGCCAGACATTTCCTTCAGCAAGGTCAGGAAGGGGATGACTAATTGTAGGTCCCCGTCATATTCCTGCACTTCCCTTTCCTCATTCTGCAAGGTCCTGAGCACCCCCAGCTCTCCCGGGCAGGGAGGTCTGAGGGAACACCTTCACGCCTGGCCTGGCCACTACCCGTCCGTTCTGACGGAAGTGAGAGAAGGAACCAGGCTCCTTCAATGGGGCAGTTGAGGGCCCACAGTGCTGTCCCTAACACACTTCTCTTCCCCTTGCCTTCCCAACCACCTCCCTTTTGTCTTACACATTTCTATTTCTGTAGCCTCAATAAAATCCAAGCACAAAACTCCAGTCTCTTCCATTCCCTCAGGTACTGGCTGGGGAATGAGACAGATGAGCAGCTTGTTCTCTGCAGCACTCGGGCTTCTTAGCAGACCAAGGGAAGGAAACAAAACAAAATCAAATCCTCTGCTTGTTTCACTCAATTATTTGAGCACTTCAAGAGTTCCAACTTTCCCTCCTCCCCTGACACACAGTTTTCCAGAGTGCTGCTGGTCTGGGCTTTGAGGTAGAGGTTTATAAAGAAAATGTTAAGCCTCTGCAGGAGCAGGTTGCAGGTCTTGGAGCTGAAGACGTTCTGTCTCTGCACCCTGGGAATCTTTGCTAGGAAATCTTATTCTGTGAAATGCTCCAAATTATTGGCTTTCTGCTAGAAAGAATGGAGCTATTTTGGCAAGGACTGGGGTCACATTTCTCTTTTCACAGACACTGCGTGAGAAAGCTGCCATGGCTCACTGCTCACATTTTGTTTTTCCCAAAATCTCTTTGGGGCTTTCTCTTACTGGTTCACATTTGCCCATAGCAACCACGTGGGATTGTGGTCGTTTGCTTAAGTACAAATACAGGATTTAGAGTGGAGACACCTGAACTCAGATTCCCACTCCACAGAAGAACATTTTTTCATGTGACTCTGACAGTTTCTCCTAAACCACGTTACACCCACTTAGGAAGTAGAGGAAAATGGAGTTGCCAACCCAGTAATAGTTGTATGAGAAAAAATACAGAGGGGACTGATAAGAAGCCATAAACTAGCCAGTTCTGCAACAGCTACTTGGCATCATACAGCAGTCTGGAAAGATTTTAATCAACACTTGAAAAAAGATCACAAATACAAAGATAACAAATGCCAAGCTCAGCATTTTCGGGCAGATACAGTATCCATTACTTTTGTGAATTCCACATAAACTTCACACAGCACATTTGTCTCTGTGCCTAAGCAGAACAAGACGTGGGGGCTGGGGCTGGATTTTCATTGGTTTTGTTTCTGTAAGAGAAGTGTATTGTCACCATTTGCTAAAACCAAGACTTTTCCATGGAAGTGTTTCAGGCAAGTTTCTAATTTTCAAAACGTTCTATGGAACCAAATTAAAGTTCTCAGAACATATTTTTCTAATAAAAACCTGCATTTAAAAATACATCACTTCTGCATTAAATGTACAATAGAAGGAAATACGCCAGTTCAGGATTAGAGTTTAAGTTCTCTGCTTTACACCTTTCACTTTTCATGCCCTACAGGCTCTTTAGGAAACACTTCAGAATACTTCACCCCCACCCCCTGCACTACATGTGCTTAGTTACACGCCTTTTGTCCTGAAGTATCTCCTCCGATTATGAGCTGGAGCAAAGCTGAGCAGGCTCTGGGTGCAGGGTGTCAGCTGCCCCTGCTCAGAGCAGGAGGACTCACTGCCCTGAGCCACGGCGACAGGAACGCCACACAACCATAACTGCTTAGGAGAAAAGAAAAAGCCATTGTAACAGTCTGTGTGCTACTCTGTCACAGAAATACTCCCCTCCTAAGGAGCAGGGCAACACAAAGGCATTCTGTGTTGTATTTCTCTGCCTGTGAACCACAGTTCTGAGTGCTGGATACAAATTCATGCCATACGAGTGGAGATTTTTCACTGCAGCCAAACAGCTCTTCAGCGTTATACAAAGATCACTCGTGGTTTTGTCATTTACAGTACTTCATCTTGATCTTTCCAAAAGGAACATGAGTAAGTCAGATATTACTGAAAATCCTGAATTCCCCAGGATGCAATGCCACACCTGTGCAGTGGAAGACTAAATGCCATTGGGACTCTACTGCACCTCCTGCCAGGGGTGATACAAAACACTACTCCAGAGCAACAGGGCCAGAAACACAGAGAAGGCCTATAAATGGTTAAGGGCTCCAGCAGTGCTGGAGAGAGCTGCTTACCTGTCTCATAGGCACCGAGTCAGTACCCACACAGTATCTGGCTTGTTTGAAAACAGAGAACATCAGCTCTCCTTCCGCAGCTCAGCTGGTCTGAGGATTTCCACAGATACAAAACTTACATCTGCTCAGCCATCCCAGGATAAGTGAACAAAATTCCCTAAGTATCAGCAGTCCTGCTTTAGAATCAGCTTCTGAGTCCAAAATGTCTTAAACAAAGAACTTTCTCCCTCCATCCTTCCTTTCAGAGTCTTATTTCTCTTTCGTGTTTTGGCAAAGGGAATTTATAAATTCCACTAGATTGTTTACAGTATAATCTTGAAAGTGCAAATAATTAGCAGCAGATTACTATTAGCTTTCCAGCCGTGATCTGATTCCAAGAACACTAAAATGATCTGAAACTTCCAGATGCCCTGATTTCCCAGAATGCTGGAGTAGGTGCTGTCTGTGCTGCCTGTGACCCCACCAGCAGAGCTGACATCAGAGCCCTGTGCTCAGTCAGGTTACACACACAGTTTGGGAGCTCTGCACCAGCAGTGTGGCTGCCAGGCTGCTCCTCAGCCAGGTGTTCCACGTTCTGGTGCCCGTTTCCATGGCCTGCCTGCAAAAGCCCTGCATGTCCAGTCTTGCCCCTACAACACTGCCACTGCCACTCATTTTCTTCTGACTGAGAAGGGGAGAGGACTGAGCACAGCCACCCAAAAATGGGAAGCTGTAGCATTACTCACTACCTTGAGGACTTGCCTGCTCTTCCTTTTCGATTACTCAGCAGATGCTCTTAAATCAGTTACTCAGTTTCTATGTGCACCTGCCAGAACCCAATTTCTCAGGACACACATCCACCCACAGAATTCAGCAAGCACTTCCTGCCCTCCTCCTCCGGGAGGAGGAACATGGCATTTGGAGTGAGCCTCACTGCTTCAACCTGGAACAGCATCAGACCCAGCAGTGCGTGGCTCACAACCACCTGCTCATTCCTCTGGCACAAGCTGAAATCTGTAAGGGTAGGATTCCCAAAAATCCTACAACTGAGTTGCTTTTGAGGTTGGTTGCAATAAAAAAGGGCAAATCTACCAGCCCCATGAAGGAAAATGCTATTTCTAACAAAGCCAGAGTTCTTAAAAATTCCAGTTTGCCCCACACACTACAGTCCCCAGCGCCAAGGAGCTGTGTTCTGCTCCAGGGATGAGACTCAGGAAGTGGAGTTTGCTTCAAGGATTAATACGGGGGGGGCTTCTGTGTTGTGGGTTGGTTTTTTTTTTTTTTTTTTTTTTTTTTTTTTGCTTCTTGCAGTGAAAGGGAGGAGGGTCATGGCTGAAAAAACCCACACATTTAGAAAAAAAATATGTCAACTATAGGAAATTGCTTAACTGGAATGTGGCAACTTGCCACATTCTCTCTTTTAAACAGCAAAACAGCTTTATTTTAACAAGCTGCTATGAGATTGCATTTTGGGATTGTCAGGAAGAACAAAATACACTAAAACCCACTCTGTTCAAAATGCTTTGAACCTGTAAAGCAAGCTTCCTTAGTTCAGATTTTAGGAGGAAAAAAGAAAAGCTTTGGTATGTTCTTTCATGCAGTCGGATCAGGAAAATCAACATAGCATTCTGCATTTATCCAATTATTCCTTCTCCAAACACTCCTGACTTCCTAGTGTACAAGTACCCACACTCCTACTGTACCACTTTACTGATTGCAGAAGACCAAAGATTCCAGAGATTGAACACTGTTGAGAAATTCCCTGCTATGCAGTAAGGAACAAGGGAGTACAGCACTCTGGACAGCCAATCACCCAAACCCACAGGAGGCACTTCCCTGAAGTGGATTACAGGCAGAAAATCCTCTCTGAAAGCCCAGGACCATCCCACTGGTGGAGTCAGTGTTATTGCAATGAGAATGAAGGAGTCTGAAGAAGTTTGGGTTAAACACGGGATGTGGGGAAAGGCTGTGAAGCAGAAGATGGTGTTGCAGAAATGCTTTATTTATGGCCTTTTTCCTGATTTTGTTTTGAAATTATGAGATGAGCTCTGTGTTTTATTCTGCTATAAAACTGCTGTTGAGTTGCTGGGTATCTTTGACCGTGTGTTAAACAAGATTTTGTACTGGACTGTTTCTTCCTTCCTACTCCCCTGCTACTCTGCAGGGCCAGGGACTGAGAGAGTGAGGCAACAGGAAAAGGAGGAGTGGAGGAGTCACCTCTGCAGAGACAAAGCAGGACGTGGCCTCTGTTCCCTAAAGAGGGCACAAATGGTCACATCATGATATCCAAGCTGGTGTCTCCAGGAAAGACTATAGTAAGGACCAAAGTGAAGCTGTTAATCTTGGGTTAGAAACTACATTTAATTACATCAGTGGTGTTTTGTAGGAGGAACTTAATAATTAACTGCAAGGAAGTCAAATTAGTGACTATTCTGACGGATTCTTACTAAACTAAGCTCAAACACTGTAGTACTTGATGGAGCTTCAACTCTGCTAAACCTTGATCTTACAAAGTGTTGGTGCTGCTCCTACCTGCAGCTCCTGCAGCCTTCGTGCTCTGCTCACGTAGGACAAAGTGTGTGGAAACCTGTGTGACCTGTTTGTCCAGCTCAGAGGTTCCCCTTTCCCACTGGCTGTGCTGCCCTACTAAACTCTGAATTTAACAGCCTATGACAGGAGTTTGACCCATGAGCTGCCCGAGCCTCAGCACACTGATTACCAGCTGGAACAGGCAATCAGAGCCCATTACCACAAGTTAGTCTCATCCCCAAGGACAGGTACCGACCTGTGCAAAATGTCTCTTCAGCCTCGAATCTTCATAGAGGGCTGTATTAGGATGCAGCAAAGTACAGCTGAGGGAGGCTTTACTGCTCCTCACTCAGCTCCATCTTGGCTCTAGTTCCATAAGAACTGAAGTGTGGGTGACCCCTGAACAGTCCTGGTGGATGGCTCCTGAACCAGCTTCTTGCAGTGCTTTGACTCTCACTTGCTTTTCCTGTTTAGCTGAAACCCCTGTGTATGAAGCTCAGTAACACTGACCTGGAGGCTGTTTGTGCTTTCAAAGGGTATATGTTCTGTGCTGGAAATGAGTACCTCGATCCAGCCTGACTGTCCTATATTAATAACTGGAAATGAACTCTGGACCATCGGTTCCCAGCCACTCTGGGTTAGACCACATTGCACAAGTGATAGCCAAGCCTGGGGGAGGGGAAGGCTCAGTGACAGGGAGCAGCACGGGCCTTCTGCCACAAAGGCAAAGACCCCCCTACAGCTGCACAAAGCTTCAGACCAGGGATGATCTATAGGAAACCAACAGCAATGGGAGACAGAGAATGGAAAATACTTTCAGGTTCCACAGCAGCTGAAAGTAGAGGGACCAGTCTATAAAGCCAACTGCTATGCCTTGAACCTGAACCTTGAGACTAGCAGATAACCTGCCAGGAGTGTGCTCCAGATATCCAACCCAGAGAAGCAATGCTAAGGCTCCCTTTATCTCCCAGCCAGGCCATCTGCAATAGCAGTGTGAGAATGACAGCACAATGCAGGTGCAGTTAAGTCCCTTCTAGTCCCCACTTCCACACTGTCCTGTCCCAAACACTAAATAAAATCACGACTAGAAGTACGTTCTCTGAACTGTGTCTGGCCGAGCTACTTGCCAAGAGAAGTTAGAAAACCATGGCTAGTAGAAACCTCTCATGAATAGGCAGACTGCTTTCAGTTCCTCTCAGTGAGCCTGTAATGGGCTTGGCTTTCTCTTGCCAACATTAGAACTCCCTCCTTGTCTTTGGGTCTTCTGGAGAATGAGGAAGGATCAAAGAGCACGGGTTGAAACAGGCAGTCCTCCCTCTTATTGCAGGGGGAACTGCAGAGTACACAACTTCTCACCCCGATTGTTCCTCCTGAGGAGCCTTTCAAAGCGTGCTGACACATCCAGGATTTCTACACAATAAGATTGTAAATTAGCCTTGTCTTTCACAAAAGGCTCGTGACAAACGATGATCTCCAGTGAGATACAATGACCTGCTAAATTGTCTGTTGGTCTCTTGGGGGGGTTCCAGGACCTCCCTGAACATCATTTCCTGAAGTCAAACAACTGCACTTTCCCACTGAAAGAACACAGGGGTTGGGTAATGGTGGAGTCCCTTTCCTACATGCAATTCTTGATTCCCAACTGTATTAATAGCTCATTATTAGTCTCAGGAAAAGCACTTACAAATCCGGAGAAAGACCTTAAGTGTTGATTCTTGATGCTGTGAAAGAGCTGAACGGCTACTGCCGTAAAGTTCCAGGCGTCCTTGGGTGGAGGCAGATTGGAACCCTCCCACACTGGGGCTGCCTCACATAGAACGGGAGCTCAACTGGGAGAGAAGCAATGCTGCTGAAACATGCAATCAACAAGCTGAAAAAAGAAAGGAGATCTTACAGCTGTAAAATTTTCACCACCTTAAGGGACGGGTGAAATAAGGCAGAGGGAATCCTTCTGTATTCTAAAAATATCCACTTTCTCAGTTTATTTATTCTCCTTTGCTACTTAAGTGTTGTTTTTTTACTCCCTTGCCCATTCACAACACACTTTAATATCAGATCAAGTCTGAAGACAGTACAACAGTACTTGTGTTTAAATAGCTGGAGCTTCAAGTGAGGGTCAAGGCCACGCTGCTTAAGGTATTCAGCCTTGAAAGGCACTTATAAAAGAACTGAGCCAGCAGAGACTAGAGCTAAATTCAGCTCTTACCCTAGTTTTAAACTGCTTCAACTCCTTTGTTTTCAGCACAGTTACATTCAGTTCCTACTCCTGTAAAGGAAAGTGGGCTCACATAACCCCACATTTGTCTGATGTCAACTACACAACCCCAAGGAACTTAAGTGGGGTCCTCAGTCAAAGCCAGCTGCACTCTTTGCTACAGATGTCTCTTACATGATACCTTCAGCAGACCAAGTGTTCCATCAAGTGATACGGCTGTAAATAATTTACCAGCAACCCCATAACGCTTGATTAAAACCTACTGAAAGAAGATCTAATTAAATTGCCTCTGAAAGAACAGACAATGATATGACGACTGTGTAAAGGGCAGATGGCAAGCAGAAGCTCATCGGAACATGAGAAAATAATTTAGAAGGTACCTTAATCTGCACTGATCTGAGGTGATCTCCACCTGTGTGGGTCTGTCTGCTCTGGAGATCGCTCCCTCATCTGCCTTTGGCCATCAGAAGTGACAGCTAGAGTACTGGCTGTCCTCACAGGCACCACTTGGGCACCTGTAGAGTAAGTACCTCATCTCTTAGGTGGAGAGGCTGGAGTAGTTGCTGCATCTTCCAGTGATGAGCAGCAGACAGCAGGTAGGGCTCAGAATGGCTTGAGTCCCAGAACCAGCAGTCTTTTGCATGAAGGCTGCTGAGAGGACTGGTGTTAGCAATCAGGCTGTTAATGACTTCAGGACTGGGTAGCCAGTACTATAAACTTTGTAAGGCCATCAGCTTTAAAGCTGTGTATCTGCTGTGCTGTGAAATATGTTTTATGGATTGAATAATAGTAGGACAACACATTCCAGCAATGTAACGACTACCTTGCTGCAAATCATATGTGCTTTGAGGTAAAGGAACACAGCTTACAGCAGATTTCTCCATGTATTTCAACCTCTGAGGAAGAAAAGAGCTCTATTTCTTACCTCAAATCTAAGAAGAGATATGGACTAACATCAAGGAGTTAAGTATAAATCTAGAGTTGCCCCAAAGTTCAAATGAGTATCACCCAGTTCAAAGTTTTGCATGAAACTCAAACTTACCGAAGAAAATGCAGACTTTTGTCGTCTGTAGAATGAAGTCCAGCCCAGCTGGGGGAAGAGAATCCATTGCTCAGAGACAGGCTTTCAGAGTAATTAAATGTGATTCTTGAGTAGCTACACGAGATCAAAGCAAAGCTGTGCCGTGTTGTCCGCCCTGACCTCAGAGAAGCTGAGAGCTGTTTGCAGTAAGTCATCCTGGGATTGGGAAGGGGCAGTTGTTAGACCATCCCAGCACTTCAGACATTAACACTGCCAAGGTGTGAGACCCACCAAGGAGAGGGCTGAGTATCACAGCTTGGGAGCAACACTGCAGCCTCCCAGCAAACAGGGATGGCACCAGGGCTTCTTAGAGGAAAAACTCTCAGAGGAATTTTTCCCAAAGAAACGACCATTTCTTACTGATAAATTTCAAAATCCCTCGTTCATCAGGGTGGCTCTCCAACTTTCCCAATGTCCTCTGTCACAGAGTTTGAGGTTAGATAAATCTCAGATCATGAAGAAGCTGAAGGCTCTGCACTCAGAAGAACTCTAAAGAATTCTAGCAATGCAGAGACTTGCAGAGCTCACTGATGCTGTTCCCACACCACAGAGGCTCTGGCAGGAAAGCTGCCACAGGCCACGCTGCTAACCCACCCTGCAAAATACAGTCTGAATGTGGAGACTTTATTCTTGCAAAGGGCCATGCCTGGAATGGCAGAGACCTCCCAGCAGGCTCTCTGTCAGGAACACCAGAAGACCAAAAAGTCTGAGCCCGCCCATTTATGTAGAGGATCCATAGGAGTGCAATGGAGAGGCAGGGATCAGACCATGCATTTCCTCATGTGTTTCCCCTTCCCCCTGCACCTTGCTGTTACAGCTGCAGGGAAGAGCAGGCCAGAAGTGTGCACAATTGCTGAGTCAGGCCACGGCTGTGGGGCCTCAGAGAGGTGTGGCAGTGCTCACCAGAGGACAAAGCCTTGTGCTGAGGCAGAGCCGAGCAGCCGGGGACACCGGGGGGGACACCCAGCAGGATGAGCCACTCAGCCATGGACAGGAGTCACTGGGCTGAGGTACACTGGGGAGCCCTGCCCAGGAAAGATGAAGAACCAGAAGCAATTTGCATTAAGAGAACTGGAAAGAGGATGCAGGTTAAGCCTAGCAGAAGAAATGGCTAAGTTAGCACAGCGAAGGAGGCCAGAAATGAGCATGGATATCTCTGTAAACTCCCCAGCAGGCTCAAAGCTCTTCTAATGCACAGCACTAATCTCTAACAATGAGAAAAATATCCTGTTTTGGCACAACAGTTTGAAAGGACACAGAAAATCTGTTAATAAAATGGATCTGCCCCTTCATTGGAGAACACAGCAAAGGCAGGCAGACTGGAGTGCAGAGGAGCTGCAGAGAGCACCCTGACACGGCCACAGGTCCAGCTCCACCACGGCCTCTGCTGCCAGCACACGCACTGCTCACACCA
The DNA here is from genome assembly GCA_013399855.1 of Oxyruncus cristatus. Taxonomy (NCBI): domain Eukaryota; kingdom Metazoa; phylum Chordata; class Aves; order Passeriformes; family Cotingidae; genus Oxyruncus; species Oxyruncus cristatus. Next base: position 859,232 of record VXAY01005810.1, read on the forward strand.
CTGCAGGGGCGGACTCTCCCATCTTCAGCTGGAAATCCTGTGTTGTGAGGTGTCCATTAACTTCAAAGCTCTTCACCTCAAACCCCAAACTCATTATTCTTGGCAACTGAGGCAATTTGAATAGCACAGTAGAAAAACATAGGGAAAGAACTGGAACCTGTCTTGGCAGCAGAGTAGTGTTGTAGATTTAGTTTCTGCAAGAATCAAAAACTAAATACTAGTGTCACCCTGGCAGAAGTATTCAGCTAGCTCTTGCTAGGTCAGCCACATCTCCAGTTAGAGACTGGCAGGGGAGAACTGATAAGGCTCACTTAGTTAGAGGTAAATAGGTAATTACTGCTACAGAGCTACGTTCAACATCATTACAGAAAACATCTTCTTCCAAAGCAGGATTGTATTTCCTACAAATGCAGTCCCAGCACAAACCGAGGCAGTGTTTCAGTGCAATAGCTAAAGACCCAGATTTCAGTAGCTCTCCTTTCTCCTTCCAAACCCAAGTTTCCACAGATTCCTCTCAAGTCCCCAGCCATGACTGCCAATGGCCCAGGAATTTAGGGTGCACCAAGAGGTGTCCCACAGAAATTTCTGCCTTGTTATACCCAAACAAAATGCTACCAATGCAACACTGCTTAAATCAGGCCCTCAGCAGTCAGCCAGTGGTTCTACAAATACTACACTTGACGCACAAAGCAAGACCAAACCAGTTTCAACACACATAATGTCCTGCCTGAATGTGAATGGGGCTGACAAGCCCTTTGAGATCTGCTCTGGGGTTTCTCCCGGATTAGTTGTGTGAATAAATGCTAAGAGTCTTTGGTGTTTGTGCTCATGTTGGCTCTTCCAGAGCTCTTCCAGACACCCTTCTGTTTCAGGGGAAAAAGAAAAACCCAAAACCTTTCTTCCTCCAAAGGGAGAAGGCTGAAGGCCTGTGCAGATCTCCCCAAACAGATCAATCTCCTTAGAACAACACCTGTGGATTTTAGTCTGTTGTTTCCTGAAAGCAAGGGAGGATAGTCAAGGGCATAGCTTCCAGAATTCACTAAAATGAAAACACTGCATCTGATCTGCACTCAGAGAATTTGATACTACTGGCTGATGCTGGTCAGAGGCACTCAGAACTGTCTCTATAGAAATTATGGGAAATTAAAGTTAGAAAGCTTCATAAGAAATGTTTTACTTTGTGGAAAGTTTCAGTTTTGGTGAGAGAGACAAAAGGCCTGTAAGCTGAAATGTTTTGCTTGGCAGATGAAGAACAGTTTCTAAGAAGGAGACATTTAAAAAACTCAGGAAGCTTTGAACAACAAAATCTCACTAGTTCACTTTATTTCAGAGTAGCTACGTAACTGTATCCTCAAGCAGGATTTAGTCCTCTAGCTTAGGCTAGAAGGAAAACACTGCTCTGGAAGATGAAAAATGTTGCTAAAAAATTCCCCATGCATGGGTAGGAACCAGATGTGGAGAGATTCTCCAAGAACTCTGGAGGCAGCAGAAGGGGCACAGCCAAGCATCTCCCCATGACTGCCCTTACTGACAGATCCATTTACCTCCCTGCCAACATCTTTTAGTGGTGATGCCTGGCTGAAGTTCTCAATCTGTAAAACATATTAATTATTTCTTCTCTCCAATTTATTCCACACCATTAATAACTAAAAATAAAACCTCCACACTGGAAACGGCAGGCCTCAACAATAACCCCCGATGAGGAGCTCAAGACTCCCTTTCCAAATTTAGATTGCTTCAAACAGAAGTGAAAGTTCTTTGATAAATCAACAAACCCATGTTTTAGAAGCATGCAATGAGAGTAGAACGGGGCAGGAAAGTGCTTGCCTGCCCTGCTAAACTTACTTGCAGAAGACTTCTGCAGATTTCCAAGGCCCCAGCCCCGAGGCTCCTGCCTGCATGCTGAACACTGGGGTCAATGACCTGTTCTGGCAGCACGAGATCAGACCAGATCAGAGCCTGGATCTGCTGCAAGGCAGCAGCATTCCTCAGTGCCATGATAATTACTGCTCTAAAGAGGAGATCACAGCTTCTGCTCACAGAGCTCTTCCATGCGGGATAACTACTAATCATCCTATCAGAGGCACTCCACAGTGCCGATCAAAGCAGGATCCCTTACCCCACTGAAGTGCCCTGGGATTCCCCTCTGCTTCCCCAAGATGCACACAAAACAAATTAGATTTTTGTCACTAAGCAGAAAAGGAATGAGAGACCTGGCCTCTGTTCACTTTAGAATACATACAGAAATGACAATTATATTTTAACTTTAAAGTCAAATTCTGAACAGTCTCGAGCTCAGGTAATTAAGTCTAATGAGGTTTGGATCTTCCATCTACCTACAGCCCTAATAGCTCAGACTTCAGACACGTGTGCTGCACTTAGAGAAGAAAGAACACCAGGCATCTATGATCAGCCTGGGCTGTGATACACTCACACCCAGGGAGACCAGGGCCTAGGCTAAGCTTTGAGTCTCCACCTCAGCAGTGCTCCAGGGTTCAGTTTAAACACATTTTGCAAAAAGCAGGTTTACAATGTAGAGAGCGAGCTCAGCCACAGAACAGGTGACTGTCACCTAGCACAGGCTGAGGCACCAATGATTACCTCATGGTCCTCAGAGCGTGTACAGCGGGAGTACAGCTGGCTGGGATGTGCCCCTGGGATCTGGAGGTGGCACAGGAGCTCTGTGCAGCTCTGGCTTAAGGCAAAAGACCTCTCTGACCACCCGTATATGTTGGTGCTTCGCAGATTTCCTCCCACCTTACAAGCAAGACAGAGTTTATGTAGGTGAACTTGGGATTGATCCTGTCCTAGATTCTGAGGGCTATGCCAGTGAGGACTGGCTGCAGCATGAGCCAAGCCAAAATGCCAAACTGTTCCCTAATCATGTTGTGCTAGTCCGACTTGGGTGCAGATTTCCACCAAGAAGCAGGAGTGCCCACAACACTTCTGTGCACAACTGCTCACAACTTACGTCTTGGAAAAACGCCCCACTTCTTTTGGAGCAGGTGTGTTTCCAGACTCAGAGAGCCTCTGTCCCCCTGCTTTGCCTGCTGTGGTAACCCGTGCTGCTGGTAGTGCCGACGGTGGGATTGCTCCCCGCGAGTGAGAAACAAGCAGGGAGGAAAGTCTGAGAGCCAGCTGAGTCAATATTGCTGGGTGGTGTCACCCATATATCACCCTGTGCCTTTCACCACAGCAGTGGCCCAGGCAATACATTCTCCAAGCCCCAAAACAGTTAGAGAGTCAGGACTGCCTTCAGTACCATTCTCCTTTAATTAAAAACCCCTAAAACCTATAAGCTTAAAATAAGGATAAGAAATCTCAGCCTTAGAGGAAAGGTGAGGGTTTATCCCTCAAGCATCTAATAGATTACATTGGCTATGTTGGAAATATCATTTTAAGCTTAACTTGGTGTGTCACATGAGTTCTTTGTTAAGTGTTCCTATTTCCGAACAAGCCAGGTGATAAATCTGTGTACCCCCATGCTGACTCAGAGCTGTAAATCTGTCACTGGCATGCAGCTGGATCTGCTCGGGGCTTTCCTTGGGTAAAGTGCAGGTCACAGCATTTGAACTTGAGTAGCGGCCCAAGCTCTGTGCAGGTGGGACCTGTGCAAGCCTGGTCACATCCAGGAGTTTACTGGACACAGCTGGAGTTCACATCAGCTACTTCCCTGATAAGATCAATTCTGTGCATGCCATAAAGATCAGAAATCATACGTGCAGACTGAGGCTTGTCTGGCACCACAGCCTGTGGGCTCCTGTGGGTGTGGGCAGGCAGACACGGTCAGAGCTCCCAGCTCCAGCTCTGCTGAGCTCCTTTACTGACCCCCAGTGCCGAGAAGGGTCTCCAAGCTGACTGCACAAAGGTGAGCAGGAATAACTCTGCTTTACTGTAATCCAGTGACCACACTGCTGCTGACTTTTTGTGCCAACATTTACAAAAATCAGTGGTAGGAGATGTGCTAAATCTCATTATGGTGTACAAATTCTGATCATATACAGAGGCACGCTGTCACAAAGAACAGATGATGTCCACAGGCTGGATAATACTATATGGTTCCCCCTCCTTCCAAGTGAAACAGAACCTCTGTTGAAGCCTATCTGGTGCAAGTGCACAAATTTAAGACAAAGAAAGTCCTACAAAACCAGAAGACACCTTTAAGAAAAACAAATGTGTAATATATATGCAAAAAGTAAGATGAAGTAAGAGACTTTCTTCTTCTCTTACATAAGACCTGCTGGGAAAGGAAGTCCTTTCAGCTGAACAAGGCTCATAAACATGTGGCTACAGGTTGGAGTTTGGCCTGAAATACTCACTACTCCCACTTCTTCCAATTTATAAACAGACGGTGGTCCTTTCCTTACGCATACCACTTCCAGTCTGCAAGTGTGGACCATTACAATTCCTCTTCCTCTCCTCTCATGCTTCCCCCCCCTCCATTTTCAAAGCATTTGTTTCTGCTCAGAGACTGCTTGGTAAGATAAGCCTTTTCTGGACAAGTTGCCAAATGAATCAAGATAATGCCAAAGCAAGTTCAAACAGATTTAATACACAGGTATCATTCAGCCACTGTGAACGATTATTTGTGCAGAGTAGCCTGACTGATTTGTGACACAGCACAGCTGCAGTCAGACTTTCTGATCTGGTGCTCTGCTCTCTGGAAGTGCTGAACAGAGGACACTCCTGAGGAAGAAGTTAAAGTGATCTTTGCACACAGGCCAGGAGGGTCTCTATCACGGACTGAGTCCAGCCAGAGAGCCTGGAGGACACTTATTCTTAAAACACAGGCAGAAGGTAGCAATGTGTGCTACTGCCCCACCCCGACACTCCCACCAGAACCAGTCTGGAGGCAGCTGCCCTGCCAGGAACACTGCAGTCAGCTCTTGTGAGGCAAGAGCCATGCAGGCAGAAAACACATCTGCAGTCTAAATTCACTCCAGGTCTCGGCTGAGCCTGGGGCTGCCTCACCTTTGCTGCACTTAAAAGGGCTCGGGCTGAGGTGTCTCACTGGGAATTCCCACAGCTATCCAAACCAGCTGTTTCCAGCAGAACAGACTGAGAAACCAGGAACCTTCCCTGCTGACAGGACCCAGGACTTGATTCTCCTCCTCATCTCAAATGCACTGCCTTGAGCTGCAGTTGGAAGTTAGAAGTGCTTCACTACAGATGTCCAGTCCCACCACCAGCTTTCCAGCCAGGAAAATAAATCCAGAAAGATACTGCTTTCACAAAAAAAAAAAAAAAAGGCTAAAAATAATACGCTTCTAACAAGGTGAAACCAATTAAGAGTCACGCAAGGGATTAGTGTAGGGACAGAGGTAAAGGCTGACAGAGCTATTTCTTTCCAAGGATGCTTGGAACAACACTGGATGCTCACCACATGGCAAGACACTTCTTGCTGTCTTACGTATGGGTCAAAATTACCATGATTTTCCATTTCAGTTTTGTAGTCAACTTCAGAAGTGAGTAAACCTGATAGGACAGAACTGAAAGCACAGACCAGCACTGGGTAGAAAGAAAAACACTCAAGCACTTATTGGGCAGAACATATAAAACTTGAAAAAAATTACCAGTCCTTGTGGCATCAGAGAACCCAGTCTGCTAATAACCAAACTAACAGAATCTACTTTCCACTACAGGGAAACTCCCTGCCCTTCTAAGAAACAGCCTTCATACATATGAAACAGGGTCAGCTCACGTAACACATCTACACTCAATATAATCTTCGCAGACAATTCCCACAGCCCTGTCTTTCCTCTCCTTCCTGTATCACAGAAAGTTCTCCCTGCACTCATCTGAGCCACTGTGATGCTTATCTGTACCTGTCAAGGCCCTAGTTTGAAATCCTTATCTACCATGTGCTTTATTTTGAGAAGACCTTGTAGGCAAGAGGAATGAGGAAGGACTTAGAGCACTTCAGTAAACTGGGAGAGACCTAAGAACACTCTCAAGCTCCCGGGGTTAGGCTGGTGTTCTTGACTTGGTGACATACACACAGTGAATCATGTGGTGTAAGTGACAGCCACCTGTGCTGTGCCCAGGCACGGAGGGAAGTGGTACCGAACGGACCCAGCTCATGTGTCCGGTGCACAGAACAACACAAGCATTTAGATGAATTTGCACTGGTGTGTCGGGCTGTGCATTCCACTCCCATTACAACTACCTTCAGAACTTTACTTCAGGGCTGTGCTAACCTCGGGATCAAGAGCATGCACTGCTGTCTGACCTGAACTGGTATAGAGACAGCCACATCCACCTGACAGCACCCACCCCACACATGGTGCTGTGGGTGTCTGAGTTCAGATACACAAGACTGTGCTCTAGGAGATATCCCTTCACCTGTTACTTTCATGGTTTTGACACCAGAACTAGACATCACACAACTTTCAGAGATGTATGAGCTATGTACAAATCGCATTGTAGAAACTTCCCTGCCTTTTTATCTCTTTGAACAATAACAACTGAAATCAAGACGCTGATTTTTGACTTAGTATATTGGACAGTCTTCAAATCCCGCAGTGCAGCCTTAAATTCAACCTCAGGAACTACTTCTTCAACTTCCAAAATCCAATCTCCTCCCTTCCCAAACTACTGCTTTCTCTTTCCAGTCTGCTCCTTACCTATCTTAAGTTTTATAATTTCTTTGTGGCTTCGCTACACAGTTTAACAGTTACATTGATACAAGTAATTTTTCATCCTGCTTTCTCCATGAAAAAGTTTCTGCACAGAAGAGAAGCCCTATGAGGATTCAGACCCACAGCGCAGATGTGGCTCGCAAGCCCAGCAGCTGCAGCACCAGCACCACTAACCATGACCCACAGAGCCACTTGGTGACTCTTCAAGGCCACCAGGGACTCACAACTGGGGAGATCCCCGAGCTCCCAAGTGCTGGCTCAACGATGGACTCTCGAGGAGCTGCCCACAGTCAAACCACCAGTATCCCGGTTCTGTGCAGGAACAGGGGGTCTCTGCTGACATGATCCAACAGGCAAACACCTGTGGCCACACTGGCATTGCTGACACGTGACCCAAGGCACGGGAGTTACACCTGGTACCTGGGACAGCACTGGGCCCACCTCCCTCGGGAGCTCCATGAGGAAGGACAGCTTGGGGAAGCAAACTCAGCTCCTGCAGTCAGGCACAACTCGGGCTATGCCTGACGTGTGTCTTGGTACAGGCAACTGAACAGCACAAAGGGCACAGAGTCTGTGCCTGTGCCCATGGCTCCACATGTGGGCAGAGACCCAGCACTTGGTTAAACTCCCAGAGAAATCACATACTGGACCGTGCATCAAAGAGATTTTTTTCAGCTAAGATTTTTTTCTGATCATAAATTTTATGATCATCAGTGAATGTGGCACCCATTTGTTTAACCAGATAAACGCTGAAGAGGATTGAGAGCACACACTCAACAACTATTGCCAAAAACAGCTCTTGTCGCTTTAAGAAAAACCTGAAGGCCTTTATCCTTTGTGAATAAAGGTTTCCTTTTAGAAGAGGTCCACTATCAAAACAGTGATGATCATTTTCCGAAATAATGCTGATTGATAATGTTTGGGCATTAAAAAGGCTGCGAGTAGGAGCTGCCAAAAGCCTATACAAATATTATTTCAGAAACAATAGCCCTTGGAATGCTATTTGGAGGTGACAGGAGGAAGAAGAAAGCTGTAAATTTGGGTAAAAAAAGAGAACAAACCAAACCAAAACATCCTACAAAACAAAACAAACAAACAAAAACACAAAAAAGGCAGAGGAAGAAAAAAGGAAGAATGATAGATTTCCATGAGGTTGTGCCAAAAGGTACCTACCACCTATTGTTTCAGTTTTTTCCCAACCTTCATTTCTCATGTGATGGATTTTGCAGCATGTAGGTTTGTTACAGTCACAGTGTTGTGATGACCTGCCTTCCTAAAGGCCCAATACTCTATCCAGCTCCACAGCCTCCAACATCAGGTAGAGAAAAGTGCTAAACCAAACTTGAATCAAAGAAGGGAACAGGAGGCGATTGTTTACTTAGAGCAACACTACCTGCACAGAAGGTAAAAGGAAACGTCATTTAAGTATCTAAAGGTCAAATGAACTAAGGAAAAATAAATCTACACTCCTTTTCTTATGCAGACACGTACAGATTCAACTCTTCTTTGAGAGCATCACAACAGCACATGTTTTGTGCATGAAGAGTTTTGTGTAGTATTTCTAAACAGCACGTCTCTCCAGTCTGGTCTGTGATGCTGTCTGAGCCACACCAACGGAGGGAAAAGGAGGATCAGATTATATCAGTGAACCTGAGCCAGGGATAGAGACAGGCCTGGAGCAGAGGGCAGGCACGATCAGGAGTAGACACGAAGGACCTGAGGGAAAGGGGAGTCTGCACAGCCTCCCTGGACAGCGCTGTGGGCACGCACCTCCTGCCAGGGAGCCTCGAGCCACCATCGCATCCCGCCCCGCAGTGACACGGGAGCCAGCGCAGGCCCCGAGCACGGTGTCGCGCAGCGCCCGCGAACCCGCCCGCAGCGCGGGGCAGCCGCGGGGCCGCGGGCGCTGTCCCCGCACCTGTCCGCGCTCCGCCCGCAC
>VXAY01005810.1:868322-903847 GCA_013399855.1 Oxyruncus cristatus
GCCGGGCCCGCCCCGCCGCTCTCGCCGGGCAATCACCGCGCGGTACATGCGCGGCCGCCGGGGTCGCGGGCGCGCCCGCTCCGCCCACGCCGCGGACGTTGAGTGCCCGCAGCTGCCCTTCGGTGCCCGCCTCAGCCCCTCAGTGCCCGCCTCAGCCCCTCAGTGCCCGCCTCAGCCCCTCAGTGCCCGCTCCGCCTCTGCCGCAGCTCCTAAGTGACCTCAAACGTCGTCAGCCTTCACCACTGGTCCCAGCCCCTCAGCATCTCCCTCAGCCGCTCCCTCGGTCCCCCGTTGCCCACTTCAGCCCCCTCACCACTTGCTTCAGCTCCTCAGTGCCCAGCTCAGCGTCTCCCTCAGCCTCTCACCGCTCTCTCACAGGTATGTCAGGGCTTGTAGCTCGCCCCCGAGGAGCCCCCAGCCAGCGCCGGCCCCTGAGGGGCGAAGGGCTGGGGCAGAGGTGGCCGGCCCAGCGGCGTGAGGGTGCGGGCAGGTGCAGCCCTCCCTCCGGCCGAGGCCCTGGTGCTCAGACGCAACATGGGGAGAGGAGCCCGGCAGTGGGTGCAGGCACTAAAGGCTGCGAGGACCTGAAGGTCCAGAGGTTACCAATGGCATCCAAATGGCATTGAGTGCGTTCAGCACCTTCCCTCAGCTGGGATGGGGTGTCTCTCATGGCCATGGCACAGCCGGGGCTGTTGGTGCAGTCCGTGTGTGTGGGTCACTGACACCAGTGACACCTGTGACATTACACTGGCACAACCACATGCTGGTTATAAACAAGTCAGTTAATAAGGCTATAGAAAACTTTACTAAAATAGCCTTTCCCAAAAGTTCTATAAATTGATCATGTTTTATTTGATGTAAACGTTTACTTAGTAAAGAATAAGTGCAGGTCTAGTACATGAAGCAGATATTATTATAAATGTATTTTAGTGAATATAAGCATTTGAGTGCAATAGTTCATCCTTATCATGAGGAGGCAGGGAACTTTATGATGGCCTTGTGGAATCATTATGGTTTCAGCTTTTACAATGGTGACATGAGAAAAAGAGTCCCGGTAACTCCATTACATTTGTTTGCATACACGGCCTGTCTGACTGACTCGCACAGAGCTGAGATGTCAGTGCAGGAACCACTCATCTCCCAATTATTAGAAGAATTAGGACTGTTCCTCTGACATGAGGGATGCAGAAAGGCAGTTTGGTCGTACCTTGATGACAGACAGCCTCCTTAATTTGGACTAAATTGACACTGGCTTTTAAAAGATAAAATGACATCTGAGCCACATGTGGCAATACAGAAGGGAGTTTTTTGCAAAAAAATAAAAAGAGAAACAATATGAATTTAGGACATGAGGCAGTGGAGGAGGGCAAAGCAGCTGACACTGAGATGTTTTTCTCATGGTTAGATGGATACTGGTATCCGCATTAGTTTGTGTGGATTTGCATCAAGTAGTGTGGCATATGCTGTTTAGTAATTTTCTTAAGAATGTGGGTCAGGTTAAGTATTTGATTTCATTGTCATTATTCCCATGCTGTAAAGTTCATATGCACTAAGGGCTTTGCTGGATTAGGGTTTAATTAGTTTGCCATCTGATGAGTCCTGTGGTTTTGGGAAAGTAACTTACTTTGCTTATTACCTCTGTATTTCTGACCTTGTGGAAAAGTCTGTCTACCCCCTCTCCTCTCAGGTGCTCTGTAAGTTTAACACTGGAAATTTTAGTTTGTAGAACCCTGACAGGTTGAAATCCTCAAATACAGCTGACTGTGGAACTGGGGAATATTATTAACAGGATATTATTCTTGTAGGAATTCTCAACATACCGACCTGAGAACATCCATTTGCTAATAGACAAGAAACCGAGTGCATTGCATAAGAAAGCAAACTAGGAAAATTGTGGGCCGTGCATCACAAGATACTTGGCATTCCCTGCAGTGTTTGTGTGCTGGGAGTGCCGGCCTCATTACCCGGCTGCCATCCGTGGGCAGCATTCCAGTCCCGGCACACAGGGCTGCCCTTGGGCCTGCACGGAAAAATGTGCTGACTAAACAGTGCCTGTGTGTCCGTGTCCCTGCTCAGCATCGCTGCTGCCTCGCAGGTGGCGGGGCTGGCACGTTCACTGGCGAGCCGGCGCTCTCTGAGTGCTCCTCTGCAGAGCCAGATCCCAGGGGAGCGAGCTGCTCCTGTGTGGATCACAGCTCCAAGCCTGGAAAGAGCGGGCAGTTCACGGAATCACAGAACCAAGGAATGGTTTGGGTTGGAAACGACCTTAAAGATCATCTACTTACACACCCTTGCCATGGACAGGGACACCTTCCACTAGCCCAGGTTGCTCCAAGCCCCGTCCAGCCTGGCCTTGGACACTTTCAGGGATGGGGCAGCCACAGCTGCTCTGGGCAACCTGTGCCAGGGCCTCCCCACCCTCACAGCAAAGAATTTCTTCCTAATATCCAATCTAAACCTAATCCCTGTCAGTTTGAAGCCATTTCCCCTTGTCCTGTCACTCCAGGCCATTGTTCAAAGCCCCTCTCCGTCTTTCTTGTGGGCTCCATCAGATACCGCAAAGCTCAGTTAGGTCCCCCCAAAGCTTCTCTTCTCCAGGCTGAACAATCCCAATTCTCTCAGCCTTCCTTGTGAACCCAGAGCTGTTAACCCAGGACTGCAGCCATGGGTGTCCCACAGCCTGTGGCACCAGGATGCCCAGGATGAACAGGGGCAATGCTGAACTGCCAGGTGCAGGCACCTGGGAAAATGAGGTGGGGAGGAGCATAATTTTGTGAGTTCATGGATGAGGCTTGCAGGATTTCACAGGGAGTGTATCTGTTTTCCCAGACCCACAAAACCTGCTGTGACAGAGCATCCCCGTATCCTGTTCTTACGATGGGACACATTCTGTTGAGCTGTCACACACATCTATGTTAGAGTCTCTACTTAATTGCTTAAACACACTGTGTTTCTTGTGAAGTCTGTATTGAGAGTGTGGATTGGAGAATGCAGCTCAGAACTGGGAGAGAAAAATTATTGCAATTGCATTAGCATTTGTGCCTACTGAGCAGGATTCCCAGCATTTTGTACAATTCAAAATTCTACTGTGTTGATCCTGTTGAGATTTTTTGACAGTCTTCGCCTTGAAACAAAGATACAGAAAGAACTGGAGGACAAGTACGTCAGTTGGCAACTCAATTTAGGTTGCTGTTTCACCACAAACTTTGTGTGCAATCTTGATAATTTGTCTGGAATTACAGCTCTCTGTCTATAAGGAAAGGGCGTAAAAGCACTGCTATATTAGAGGTTTTGAAAAGAGAAATATTGTGGCTGGGCGATGCTATAAGGACCATGTGAGCACACTGAATGAGCTGTTTTGCCCAAAGATTTCAGAAAGTGACATTTTCATGCTGTACTTTATACATTTATTGATGCACTTGTTAGGACTTCTTTTGTGTACGGTGTATGTGGGGTGGACATAAGAACTGCATTCTGCAGAGGAAACCACTTTGCTCTTGAATGGAGGGAACCATACACACACTGCGAGCTTCATTCCAGTGTGAACTGTACAGTGGCCTGTTTTGCATAGCAAAAAACAACAATAGTTTTGAAAACAACAATAAAATGGGGAATGCCTGTACTGGATCAGAGACAACTGTTAAGTCCCTGCTTAAACTGCTGGCCTAAGATCTGAGAGGAGTTCTCTTCCCCACTGCCCCCCATCTCTCCTACCCACACAGATCAGGTTCTCTGGGACAAGAATATTCCTTTGCTAGCTACCCCAGTACAGCCCTAACCTTGCTAATCACCTCTGAAAGTCCTGCCCTGTAGACAGCAATGGTCTCTGTAACATAAGCTCACTGGGGAAAAGCAAAAACTTTTTTCTTTTTTTTATTCCTGAAGAAAGAAAAGCACTCATGCATTTCACATGCTGCCTTTATGAAAAGCCTCTATTACCTTTTTAGCTAGCTTGCCCCAATTTCATTCAGCTATCACAACACTGAATTTAGATGATGAGACTGAATTACTCTATTTGATGTGTTTAACACATAATAGAAACCTGTTTTAAAAAATCGCAGTGTTGGGATTTGAAGAGCTGAAATGTTAGGTGTTTCAGATAAAAGAGGCCTTTATTATGGGTGATTTTCCCCTCAAAGGCTGCCTCCTACACAGCCGTGGAGTATTCCTCTCGCCGAGCACAGCACAGGAATACACAGTAGCTCTGGCATGCTCGTCTGCTGGGAAGTTGAGAAACTTAAGTCCTATTTTTAGACATGGTGCTGGATATTCTTGTTAGGATATGCTGAGAAAGTGAAGATGATGAGGTGGTGATGAGGGGACAAATCCTCAACATTTTTTCTAGTTTAAATTAATCCCCATTGCCTGCAACTGAGCCAAAGCAGTTCATACCAGTTTGAGATTGGACCTGCACCTATAAGAAAAATTTTATTGTAGGTTCACTTCTTCCACAGACTTTTTCCTGCTCAGCTGCCCATTTGGTGAGCCTTATGCACAAATTACAGTAGAGGCTACCTTGGACAGGTGAAACACCTAGTCCTTTCTGCCTGATTATTTTTTGCCTTCTTTTGTATCACCTGTCATCAGAAAATTTAAACCCAGGAATTTACCAGGAGTCTTCTGCCAGTTAAATGGCGAGGTCAAATGCAAGGGATGGACCAGCAAATCCACAGTTTTGGCAGTGGTGGGTCCCAATGAGACAGGGATAGATATAGGGAATAATGTGTGCCGAGAATAATGGAGAAAGAGATGTGAAAATTAAACACTACTCTTGTTCTTAAAAATTATTTTCATGGGTGGGGAAAACAGCTTGGGCAATCTAAGAGAAATAGTTTCTGCCCCACGAGGGGACAACACAAGAAACTGCTGTGTAGCTACACTCAGTGTTTCTGTGGACAGGTGTCGTGGTTCAACCCCAGCTGGCAGCTGAGCACCACCAGCCTGCTCACTTCCCCTGCAACAGAAAGGAGCTTGGAGGTGGGACTGAGAGGACGAGGATTGGAGGGATGTGTTCATCTTGCAAGACCTCACCTCCTGGAGTCACGTGAGTAAGCAAGAATTGCAGCTGTTACAGCAACCAGAAACTTTCTATCTTTAAGGCACCCTGAACATACAAATTGTAGTAATCTATGAAACAAATAGAAAACTCAGCATTTATTTTTAGAGAAATCTCAGGGGGTTTACAGTCTTTCTTTAGCATTAGCTGTGTTGCAATTGTGCTGCCTTTTTGTCTGCTATTTATCACCAGTCTCTTCTGTTTAGACTAAAAACTGTTTGAGGCAGGAAGTGTCTTTTACTCTCTGCTTGCACGGCAACGCCTGAATCTCAGCTAGAAGCCTCTAAACTCTGCTGTAATGTAAATAGTCAGAAATGACAGTCCCAGAGGCCTCAGCCCCCACCCCCCTTGGAGGCCGGCCAGCCCGCGGGGTTTGTTCTTGCAGCAGATGAGCCAACACTGAAAAGTGACAAATTTTGTTGGCTAAAGATATTCATAGGTCTAACAGGGATAAGAAACACCCGCCTTTAGAAACAGAGGCTTATGTCTCTCCAAGGATAAACACACCCTAGATTGACTCATGCTGGCATAATCCCCTTGTGCAGTTTGTATATTGGCATTAGATATGTGTGTGAAGCAAAAAGACAAATATTTGGTTAATAGAACAACATGGGGATAATAAAAAATAATTAGGCAGCTTTACCTCCCAAAACACTGCAGCAGGTGAGCTGCTGGTCTTCCCCGCAGATGGGCACATCCCTGCAAGCAGAGCTTTTTCATGTTCGTTTTATCTGCAGCAAAATAACCAGTTTATTTGGTTAAATGCTACCCGAGTAAAAATAATAAATCAATAATGAAAGAAATCAAGGCCAGTAGCCCATAGTCTGGCAGGGAGGGAGTATATGCTGTGGTGGAAAAAGCAGGCTCATATTCCACAAGAGAGCTTTGTCAAGTGTATTGCATAAGGAGATTACAGGCCTGAGTCTGAAACAGGCTGAAGGTTTTAGTTGTGTTTGTCATTAGCACGCTCTGAACTGCAGCACAACAGCCCCTCTTTCATCTGGGTGAGCAAAGGCTCCAGGTCCATCATTATGTTTCTCAGAGCTGGGACTCCACATGGCTATTAGCTTCATTGCCCTGAGCCCTTTCTGGGTGTTCCAATAAAGGGAAAGGAGCTGGGCGGGTTAATCACCTGCTCCCATTGTACCCGTGCTTGGATCCGTTTGATGTGACAGGCCCGTGGAAAGGCCCCCGCTGCAGACTCTGCTGTGCACACCCTGTGAGGCTTGTCCTGCGCCTGGGCCTTTGGCACTGGAGTTATGGTGATTAGCAAAATGAGAGCAAACCCCTCCCACCCCGGAGTGCTCTACTTCTGTCAGCAAAACTCAAGCGGGCTGACCACAGTAACTTCTCAAGCAGTACATTATGTCTCTCATCACATACCTGGCAAGAAGGCTGTACTGGGATCAGCAGGGGCCTGCTGGATAATCCCCTTCCCTTTCCATGGGAGGAGCAGGACCACAAAGACCACTGGATCCAACATCTGCATTCTTCCCAAGATCAATTTGCACATCTGATGTAGCTGTGTCCCTCTGTATGGTGGAACCTGGGAGGAGCTATTATAATCTAAAGAAAACTTGCAACATTATGCAGAATATTTAGAAACTCAAATCTGTCCTCTGCAAAAAAATGGCTCATTAGATAATAGTTATTCGACCATCAATCATTCTAGCTCTTGATGAGTTGAGAATTAATTTGCAGAAGGAAAAGGAGACACAGATTTTTTTGTTCCTTCTGATTCGAAGTCCTTTGAAACAGTGTCTTCCCAGTCAGTAAGTTTTGGATGAGGTCCTCGTTCTGTCTTCCTTCCCCTGTCAGTACAGTACCATGAAAATTCAGACTGTTTCTCTTTACTTCCTTCCTCTTCATAAAATGTCTAATAATCAGCCATCTGGTGTCCAAGATGCCTTGAGTATTAAGGCATTTCCTTTATCCAGGGGAGGCTTGTGAGAAGAAAGATAAATGTGTCCATGACCCATCCCTGCTGTGTGCTGATTAGGGGCCGGCAGTTTCTCTTTGTTCACAGTGATTACTGTAGTCCTGAGTTGTTTAGGAGATAAACATATTTAAAGGGAGAATCTTGGTTTCTGATCTACTAGATTTCATGGCTTTACCTAATTATGCTTAATGAGAATTCTATAGAACAGTGTAATACTTGCAATATATGTTGAAGACAGAGTGGGATTTTGAAGGGAAGATGCAAAGGGAGATCTGTAGAAAATGCTGTGTATCCTAAAGAACTGCTGTCTGGATTCATTCTCATTTTAATTCTGCCTCACAATGGCACCCAATTTTTCAGAACTGGCTTCAAAACTTAACCCCTTCCTTTCGTTCAGTGTTCCAGAGACCACAGCTGCAAGACAAGCTGTGTGCAGGGCTCAGTTCAAGTCAGTGTCAGTCCCGGGGAACAAGGGTTCTGTGTGCCATGCTGTGTGAAACTGGGTCAGGTCTCAAGGTAGCCAATGGATCGAGATTCAAGTTTAAGAGGAAAGTATTGAAGGGCACAGAGAAACTGTGACAGAGCATCCACTGAACCATTACATTTTTTTAAAGCAAAGCCTGGAGAAAGAGAGCAAGTCAGACTAAAATGAAAACAAAAGCAGCAGGAAGAATCTGCTGTCTTAGCTCTGAAGTCAGAGAAAAAGAAAAGAACTATCCCTTTTATTCTGTGATGACTTGTAGGTAAAATTTGTGACATAAAGGAGATTTGTGTTTTGATTTGTGAGGCCTTGAGAGTTGCACGTTTTTTGTTGTCTTGACTGTGGTGACATGAGGAGATGCCAGTAAGGTCCTGTTCATATTCACAGAATGATGCTCCTGTCCCAGGAGAGTGCGGACAGTCACTAGAGGTTTGTACCAGGAGTCCTCACCTGATGGTGTTTATAAATGGTAAACAATTTTAGCCCAACTGGAGTCTGTCAGGTGAAAGAGACGTAAGAAGAGATGTCCTTAAAATATCTTTAGGCTGTTTCTGTACGCCTTAGTTCTCAGCAAACAAGTATTTCTAACTCTTTTTTTTCCATTGAAAATCCCACTGCAACTCAGTCCTGCAGTCCTGCACCACTGCCTGCTTCCCAGCAGGAAAGAACACAGCCTGCTGCTGGGGCTGCTGCAGACACCTGGGATGGGAGGCATTGCTCTGCTTTTTGAGAAATCTCCTTAGACAGAAAGTGCTAGAAAGCACAGCCTGTCTCACTACCCTATTTCTGCCAGTAGCTGCCAGTGTGGGAGGGCTCCACTGCTCCAGTTCTGCACAAACACACCCTCTGATCTTACTGAGAGTGTCTGGGGAGAGAATGGTCTTGGCCAGTTGTTATCAGCCTTTGAGTTCAGGCTCTTGGTTTTTTGCTCGCTCTTCTTTCTCGGTTTCCATCCCAGTCCTCGACTTTCTCAATAACACCATCTCTGGAAATAGTTTGCACCGGAAGCTAGATAAGAGAACATGAATGCTGGCAGGAGCTGAGCCAAAGTTCTGAAAATTCTGGCTCTCACCCCACAGCACCAAATAGGAAACCCTTTGCATTCATGGCAGACAAATGTACAGGAAAGAACAAAGTAAATCCTTACCACTTTCCCTCATAATTGAGCTTAGTTTCCCTGAGCCAGCAGCTTACATGTTTTACCTCTGCTCCCACTGCAAAATTGGAGAATTCAGCAGCTGAGGAAGGGGCAGCTGGCCCTGGCTGCTGCTTCTGCCACATGCAGTGTGCAGGTCCATTGGTTCTGCGGGGGAATATTGCCTGACAAGACCAGAGTGCTTGATCAGACATCTCAGTTCAGGAAAGTGGTTGTATTCAGAATGTAGCATAAACGTAGAACTAATTTGAGGTCCATATCCATACTTTAGTGCTACAGCAGTCAATATGACAGAAACATTTTCATTGAAATCAAGTTAGTGTCTGATTTTAAAAGACTGAGTTGAAAAAGCTAAGGCAGAAGGCTTCAAACCTCCCTAGGGCACTGATATTTTGGTGTGTCTGTAAGAAGCTGTGCAGGTCCAGTTCAAACCGGGGGAGAAGCTCCCCTTGACTTCAGTTAGCTCATGGTCAGGTGCTGAGCTGAAGCCACCAGGCTGAATGACCTGTTTATCACTAAATAGCAGATGATTCACAGCTGCTGACTGAGAAGTCAGGAGTTCCAACTACTGGTCCTGAAATTGGTGCCACTCCATTTTCTGAGCATATTAACAAGGGAGAGACTAATCTCTCTGAAGGCAAAAACTTGTAAAAAAAAAAACATAGAAAAGAATTGCCTTAAGAAAATAAAGCTTTTCCCTGTTTTCTACGTGGTGTGTCCTGTGGGACCTTGGACACCAACCTGAAGGAGGAGAGAGGACTTTTAGTCTTAGCTTGATCATCATGAAGAGGCAGTTGGAAAGCTAGATTTGTCTGTACTTTGGGATGACAACCAGTTTGCACAGACCCTTCCCTCTCTGGAATGCTGTCTCTCATCATAGGCACTGATAACAACCCCCCAGGGTCAGGAAGTAATACCAGCACATCCTCTTTGCAAAACTATCTGAAAAGCCAGGGAGGAATTCTGTTTCTGACACCAGTCCTACAACAACCATCTGCACATCTCTCCTGCTTCCTTCCTTGGTTTTATTCTCACTCTTTTTGTGGCCAGTGTATTTCCAAACGCCACAAGAAGTTCTGAGAGCCAGCTTCTGCTGTTTCTCGTCACTTGCATCGTACTAATGCACATAAATTATTCTGAAAATTTATTTAGGCAGTGCAAGGAAAGAGCCCGTAACTGTACCTGGGGCTTTATGGGGAGTACGTTTCCACTACTTTGGCTTCCCATCAGTATAATCATGATTTTGGAAACCATTTCAAGGAAGGGAATGATGAGCCTGTGATTGAGACATTGAGGCTGGACCAGTCTGGTTCAGTTCCTGAGTCTTTCAGAAAGCATAGCCATGGGCAAATCATCTCATCCGTCTGACTCCCCATGAACCAGAGATGAGAATGTTCCTCTGTTTAAACCATAGAGAGCACTTAGGATTTAAACTTAGAAGATGAAAAGGTTAGATGTGATCCACATCTGTGCTTACCAGAATCCTTTTCAAAAGGTCAGATTTTGCCCATTATAGTGCACATAATTAAACATTAGTTCATTGGTTTAGTGGAGTTACTCCACATATTCATTGAGCCAATTGAAGTCAGAGTTTAGAATACTGGATCTAAGGGCTTCTCCTTTGATGGGACTGTGGTCAGAGCTTTTTGACAGAATGTCTCCAGCTCCTCTCCATCCATGGACCCCTTTTCAGTTACCACCTGGTAGTTCTGCACCATCTCTGAGATTTGCAAACTCCTCCAAATTCAAAAGCCTTGTTCAGTTGTACTGCCTGTCTTTGACCAAAACGTGAAACATCTCCCCTCAAACCAGAAACAACTTAATCTACCCCAAATGATTCACATTTAAAATAGGAAATCTGAAATACCACAACCACAAGCATTCAAGTGTTTCTGTGAAGAATAATCAGGATGTTGGAGTTGCTAATAATTTTATGTAGGTGTTCAAGCTATGAAAGAACACATATGGTCCTTTTTGGTTCTTCATTTCTTTTAACAAATTATATGTCTGTAGAATTTCAGCAGTTGTTGGCTGTCCTAGATGTCTTCAAAACAGCATGTGCTGTTCATCTGTGCTGTGAGGTGGGAATTTTAGCCCAGCCAATGTTCCCCGTTGTCCCTCTACATCCTGACCCCTCCATACCCTTCAAACTGGAAAGTTTCCCCATCACAGATTTTGTTACAGAAATTTTCCCAGCTCTGCTTATCAGCCTTGGCCCACCTGGCAAAGAGCAGAACTGGGGCTGCAGGTGCCTTGCTGCTCCCATCTCTCCCTGTCCCCCGTGGCCCGGAGCTACACAGGGGAGAGCTGCTGGGTTTGCCTACAGCTCTGTGCCGAGCAGACACAGCCGTCTGCAGAGAATGGCCACCCCAGACGTGCCAGTCCCAGTGTCTCTGAGGCTCCCAGCCAGGCAGCAGGACTGGGTGCCGTCGGCATCGCTAACGCTCGGTGCGCTCTCAGAACTGCATAATTCAGTGTTGGGAACTCCCTCTGCTCAGACAATGTGGTTTAGATATTGACTGCACAGAAGGTCAGCTTGTGCTGGAAAAACAAACTGGCTGCTTTGCTTCGTGCAGCAGTGAGGGAAGGCTGGGAATAGCCTCTGACAGGAGACATTTAGCCTTGCTAAGTGTCGTTACTGTGATGTGGTCAAAGCGTTTCAACCCAGGCCAGGCTTACTGTGCTTCTTTTTCCACGCAATGATGTGCAGAGGGGCCAATCCAGATTGGCTTCTGATTCCATTAGTCATTCCACAGACATTCCCATCCAAAGCACGACTGTCTGGGTGCGGGAGGCAGGCGGGTGAGAGGTGGGCTGTGCCCCAGCACATGGAGCAGGGGCACATGGAGTTCTGTGCCACACGCTGTGCTGCCTGTCTGCAGGAAAACACTGGCTAGATCAAGGCAGCTTGTCTAACTCCCTAATAAAGTATTTATTTCTTTCAGGCAAATGTCATAGAAGGGTAAAGATATTAGTGATAATTAAATCCCTACCTGATTGGGGAAAGTAATCTTATGATGGAAGTACCAAGGCTGTAGCATGAACTCATTATTGATTAGACACCAAAGAAAGGTTCTCATCAATATTCTTCCCATAAAACACTTTGTTTGGAGTTGGCTTGTTTCCTCAACTGAGTTATCCAGGCTCTCGCAGTCAGCACAATCCAACATTCCCAAAGAGAGTAGCTTTGCTCCCAGAGAAGCAATTGGGACTTACAGAGGGGAAGGAAAAGTAAAGTTACGCATTACCAGCTGAGCTGAGAAAAGAACACAGAGGTTTGTCTGCACCTTGAGCAAGTGAAAAATCCCCCCATGGACTGCAGCGTGCTGGGTGTGTTAGGGGCTTGTCTGCCTTATGGAATATTCCCAAGGGTCTAAGGCTCTAAGTATACCTGGGGTTTTCCCTCAATGGATGCAGTTGGAATAACACAGCCTTCCCTCACCAGGGACACAAGAAAAGCAGCCCAAAGGGGCTTAATTAAGGCGTAATTTATTTTTCCCTTCTGCAGGGGCTATTGCTGTTATGTGAGACAGATAAAGCAGCACATTAGAAAGGCACAAAAACTGTGCTGCCAGGGAAACCTGACTTTGGTTCTTGTTTCCTTGCTTCCTTTAATCCCACATAAGGCATCCCTGCTGAGAGCAGACTGGTAGGAGCTTGTGAATAATGGAGAGGGATGACACTGAGCAAAGTCATCAATGCACATCTGCTGCACAAAGTGTATTTAACCCTTTCTTCTTAATAGGTGCTTCAAAGGTGTATGGATTGAGGTAGTTACGTGCAGCAAAATCATAAAGATACCACAACAAGTAGTAAGAATACCAGGAAATGCAGAAATAGTAAATACCTGATAGGTTTGGGGTTTTTTTTCCCCGGGGTATCTGTTTTCTAGGACAAAGGCAACTGTTACAGATATGCTGAGACAGCCAGGTTTTTTTGCAATTTTGGAGAGATGAGAGATGCTATCTAACCCGTGTGATGGAGGGAGAACACTGCCTGGGCAGTCTATCACCTCAGCCTCCCATAACATCACCCTTCGGAAAGATTCACTTTCTTTACACACTTCTCAGGAAACACCAAGCTGATGAATCAAGTCAAAATCTTGCAGGCAACAGAAGATATACAAATATATCAGGTGTTCCCTTTGAGGCAGGTGCAGCGGTGGGGATGAAGCAGCACGTGGAAAGGCGTGTGGAAAAGCAGACAGGTATGGAGCCCTGTGCACACATGTCTGTTGGGGAGTGCACAAAAGCTTAGCAAATGATGGGAATTACCAACTCCAAGCCAGTAATGGATTACCTTCAATGCTCAGTTAAACTACCTGAATCAGGAGGGGTGCTGGGATAGTCTGTAGATGGAGGTCAGGCTGGTTTGTCGTGATGCTCCCTGTGAGCCCCACCAGGGTGCAAGGCAGAGTTAGGGAGTGGTGCAGTAACCTGGGCACAAGGGTGGGCCCCTCAGAGACCGGTGCAGCTCAGGTACTAGGACTGCCTCTTCCTGTTTGAAAGCAGCAAAATCTGCAATGTAGAAAGGTGAAGGAAAGGGAGGACTCTTCCTGGAGAATGAGGCTCCACTGGTAAAGCCTGGGTTTGGAGACTGCACACTCTGGGAGTAACAGCATAGCACTAGGAGAGGAATGCAGTCCTGGCTGCCTTCTCCTTGGGTGCCACATGTAGCTTCGGGCATATCTCCCAGGTAATCTTCTGATCTTGTAAACAGGGGCTGATAAAACTTGCCTAACTGTCTCTTCCACAAGGTTTTGGAGAAGGTTGGTTATTTAATTAGGAGTCATTTATCATGATGCCTCCTATTTGGAGAACTTTTTGGAGGTCCTGGTTAGGCAGGAATTGCCTTTAGATGTGAATGTTCAAAGCCTTTCAGGACCCAGGAAAGTCAGGAAGGAAAGTGTCTGCCTGAAGCTGTGGGCTACTGGCAAAGCTGAAAGTGGACTGCAGCTGTTCCACCTGGGAAATGCTCTAAAAGTGTGGACTTATACAAGAAATTGTTGACCCTGAAAATCGGGAAATAGGCTGGGCTGGCTCATTCCCCACATGACTGGGCACTCCCTTCTGATTATTACCTGGGACCGTAATAGCAAAGAACAGGAATGCAGTCGAGGTGTCACAGGAGAAGGCTCTGACCTGGGCTGTCCAGGTGTGTGCTGGATGGTCACACAGCTCCTTGCTGTTCTCCAGAGCTGCAAAAACTTAGGTGAAAACCAGAGTACCATGCTGCAACTCCGACAGAGCTGATCTGCACATAGAAACAGTGTTTGTAGGTCAGCTCTTCACACCAGTTTTGTGACTGAAATTATTTGGCCAAGAGAAAAAACAAGCAATTGTACACATTAAATCCTCCTGACCTGAGCTGTGGAAGATATGATTCAGCTGATAAGTGATAAGCTCTAGAAATAATGGCCATTGGCACTCTGAGCAGAGTGACCGCTGCAAGGCTGAATCATGGCAATCAGAACCTGCTGGATGAATCCTGGCTGACTGCTAGAACTTTCTCTCCATCTTGCAGCACTGTTCCATTCTTATAACTGAAATCGAGTCCCTGTTATCTTTGCCAAATCCTAGCCTCCCTGGGCTCTCTTCCCATGAGTCTTGCTGGAAGCTCATAGAATCGGTGCTTCCCAGGGCTGTTAGAGTTGGACCCATTTTCCTCACGGGAGGATCCTGGTTCCCAGACATCTTTAGCAGAGAAGCTTTAGCCAGTTAAGAATCTGCCCAACCTTCAGCCTTCTCTGCAGGAGTGCTGGGAAAAGCTGAGTTAGTGCAGAGGGGGGTTGTGCCAACTCACACATGGAAGAGGGACTTGCAAATTCAGGTTGGGAGTCCCAAGGGCAGAACAAATTCCACAATCACTGGTGGAAGGCAGTTGTAATCACTTTACTTTCCCACACACAGAACAACCTCTGAGAACTTTCACATAAAGAGGAGAAACAAGAAGCTACTGACAAAAAGAGCCTCTAGGAGACAGTCATCTTATCTGCAGTTTGCACTCAAATAACTCCAAACAGCTGCTTATCTGTAGCAGCAATGAGGCTCTTACTGATTTAAAAGTGGAAAAGCAACCCCCAACGAGCCATCCCTGAGGGACTTAGGAGTTACTCAGATAACTGTTCTGCAGTGATGTCACAAAGGGATTAAGTGATGAGGTCATAGGGAAAATGCAGCCTTTTTCTGTCACTGGGAATGAAGGATCTTGTCTGCTAAACACAGGTGAAAATATGAAATACTGATATGCTGGGGATGTGCAGGGCTGGGATCTTATCTGTCTCCCACTTGGAATTTGCAGTAAAATGTTCAACAATTTCCCCACAGAATCGGGCTGTTTAAAGATGTTGGGATAAAGGTGTATGAACACTTCTGTGCTGTAAGAGGAGCTGCAGAACAGGTGCCAGCTCGCCATGGAGGCTGCAAACCTGGAGCACTGATGTTAGAGAAGTGCTTATTTCCTCCTCCCTGTGCTCTTTATCCTGTCTCGTGAAATCTTGCAAGGACTCTCAATTGACTCGTCTCTGAACTAATGCTCTTCCTGCCCAAACCAAGGCATGGTTTTTAGTCCACTCTCCCTGTATTGCATGCAGAGCAAGTCCCCGTGCGCCAGAGAAGGACACAGACCCACTGAATTTATTAGAACCTAAAGAATATGGTCACACCTCAAACTCAGCATTTTATGTCACTTTTGGTGACATCCCCAGTGCCTTGAGGTGATGCAAGAGGGAGAAAACAGCTACCAAGGAACATTGTGCAATTCTGCATTTTGTCCAAGTCCGGGAAATTACTTAAGTGAGAAACTGAGCTGTTTGGGCCAATGTATTTGTTGCTCCTGGTTTTGGCGTGCAGCCACCACCCAGATGAACCCAGTCCCTCGGGGCTGTAAATCCCTGCTCTCCTCCTGGCACAGTGGCACAGGCTCTGGTACCACAGGAGCAGCGATGCCAGATGGTCCTGAGGCTGAAGCAGCGTTTCATAACAGCACTGGGGTCTCCCCGTGACAGGGCTGGGGGTATCCCCGGGGCAGTACTCGGGGTGTCCCCGGACGGCTGCACCGCGCTCGCTGGAAGCGGCGGCCGGGGCTGGTGCGTCCCTCGTCCCTCGTCCCCGCGCTCCCGGACCTGCCCGGCGCTCTGGTGCCCTCTGCAGCCGCCGGGCCGCAGCGGGGGACGGCCGGGGAGCGGAGCGGGCTGCGGGCCCGGGGCCCCGCGGGAGCTGCGGAGCGTGGCAGCAAATGAAAATCTGTAATCCTGCCGGAGACAGCTGTTTTCATAGATGAACTTCACTGCGGCTCCGGGCCTCCGAGCCCGCCGCCTTCCAGGAGAGGAGTCGTGGCGGCACGGGGAATTGCCGGGGGGGTGTGTGTGTGTGGGGCTGAGAGGTGAGGGACAGCTTTCTGCTCCGTATCTTCGGGGGCTTCTCTACCTCCCTCTCTGAATTCTGTAAAATACCACATAGAGATCCCCCTCTGTTCTTTAGCTGAGCCGCGTGCAGGACAGACAAAGGACCTGCTTTCTTTCGACGTATGGAAATCAAGAGCAGTGCTGTTGCAGTCTCTGGAATAACAGTGGCATAAACATGCTGACAGTCAGCTCCTTTCTGCTCCCTGGCCTCTTGTCTGTTGTGTCCAAGGGCTGTTTCATGCACAAGGAATTCTTACAGTGAGGGCAAATGCAAGCTGCTCTCCTCGCATGGAGCCCTGCTGACTCACGCCTTTTGCCCCTCCCGTGGACCTATCACTTATGAACCTAAAGATTCTTCTCTTCATCGTGCCATGTATGTATTCATGTGTTTGTCCTGGGAGCCTCAGTCAGAGTCTGCCTCCCCACTGTTTAAGACACTAGGGAATATAGTTAGGGACAGATCTAGAATAAGAAAATTATACTTGCCTCAAAACTTCCACAGTCCATCTGTGTGTGTGTTGTAGAATAGCAGAGGTGTGGATACATCTTTGTATATATATATACACATATAAATCAGCAGTCTTAACAGACTCACTGCATAAATCTTGTCAAATCTACTCTCCCTCAGCACTGTTTGTGAGAGTGTAGGATTCCTCTTGTGGGCAGGACGAAATGAAATACATTCCATGTGATTTAGATCAACTTGAAGGGAATGGTACCTATCCCTTCTCCTACCCTGTCCACCCCTAGCTAGAGCTGAAGTAAATGTGAGGGGCGACCTCAGACCATCTCAATGACACAGTAACAATCCCGAGTTACTGACTCTTGTGTTTCTGATGATGTATTGTTTCATGTGGCTGTTTTAGAGATTTGGGTCTTCTTAGTGGAGTCCTGTGCTGTAACATAGTCTCTGTTGGAGAACTTCGGTTTCAGATCTTTTCCCTTCTTTGTTTCCTGTTGTTGAAGGTGTTGGGTTTTTTTAAACACAGCTATTCTAAATTTGTTGCTAACGTCCTGCATAGCAATATCCTAGTTTCCTCAAAGGTTCAGTTGCCAGTAGAAGTTGACTTTGATGTTCTTGGCACAGCTTTCCCTTGAGCCCCTGGCCTGTAGGTCTGAGCATCTCTGTTCAGGAAAAGTAGCTCCTGGGGGTGGCTGTTGCTTAAGCCCAGGTGTTGTGCAAGCTCAGAGGAAGAGGATGTTGGACCTCTTGGGCCCAGCTGAGAGCTTTGAAGTCCCTTCAGGCTGGCTGCCAGCTGTAAGCACGCTCATGGCCCTGTGGGCTCATCAGGAGTCTCTCTGTAGCAGGCACACAGACAGAAGTGTCGTTCACCAGCCACAATGGACACTTGTCCTGTGGACAGAGCCTCCAGTCACTCTGGGCGTCCCTTCGTTCCTGGGGAGTCAGGGACCTGTGGTATCCCAAGGGATCCTGCAGTGTAACCCTCTCTGTGTCAGTGGTGACCAAAACACTCCTACTTCTTCTGTCAGGCACACTGACACCATTAAAATGGCTCCTCTTGCTAGGAATAATTTCATAGCAGATAAAAATAAATAGGGAAAAGCAAATAAGACATGGGAAAGGTGCTTTACAATCACAAAATATCCTAACACAGAGACCCTAAAACCAGGGGTGTTTATGTACGTGTGCTGAGGCAATTTCAGAAGGAGAATTGGCTCCCTGTGGAAGTCACAGGCTCAGCATAACTCTGGACTTGGCCTTGTGTACACAGTGAGAATTCCCTTACAGTTTCTTTGAACACAGGCAAGATCTAATTTTTTGCCACAACACCAAAAGTTGGCTGCTGTGACCAGAAATGCTGTTGACTCCAAAAAGCAGCAAGGAAAGTGTTGGTGCCTACTGGTTAGGGTTGGATTTTCCTGGATGTTTAGCTGACCTTTTGGGACCCAAGAAAAAACATGTTTTCTGTAGGGCTCAGCACCTGGGGCTGCACCTCCTCCTGACTCAGTGGCTGAGCAGGCCCTGAGCTGTGCCTGCTGGATCCTGGGGGTTGTGGAGCACATCCTTTCAGCTGGACTGAGGTCCCCAGTGAGTTCAACCCCAAATAGGCCTGGGGCAAGCTCAGTGCTAGGAGGGGAATAGCAACCAGCAAGGAACCAGATATTTTATTGCAAACTAAAACTTCTGGGCAGTTTTGCCATCCAAGAACACTGACCCTGCTTAGCCAGGAGGAGATTTTGTGCCCTGTAATCCCGCAGTGATCTGGATTACTTTTTTATTTAAAGAAACTGACCTCCAGCAGCCACACCAGGTCTCTCTGGCCCAGCAGGCAAGTCCAGAGCACAAGTGCAGAAACAAAAGTTCTAACTAAACAAAAACGGTGGTGACCACGACTGGGCCTCAATAAAAAGGCCAAGGAGTAAGGAAAGCAGTGTCTTACATAGGTCTGGACATTTTATTAGTAGGTTAAGTAGTTTGACTAGTCTCGTTCATTCTTTTTCTCAGTTAATAGATTAGGGGTTACCACATCCTCAGCTTTCCCACAACTGCCATACTGGAAAAGGAGCTGACAGATTCAGAGCAGTGAGAGATGGTATTTGCAAGGCTGAGCTTGGGGATGGGGAGCAAAACACTGAGATGCTGAAGTTACAACAAAACCTCAGTTCTTTAACAAAATGTCATCTATGTGTGATGAAGTTGCTGTGAGGCTGGAAGCCTATGAAGTGGTGACTGATGGCTTCATTGTGTTTGGTACAATTTCAGAAAGCAATTCCTCAATACTTGCTGGAAGACCAGTTTTTCCACTCTTCCTTTAGCTGGGAGCCAGACTGATCTTTCCCAGAAGTGATGAAAATAAGCAACTTTAGCTGGAACTCTCCTGACCCTTCACAGCAAAAGGACTCTGCAGTGCAGCCCCGCCAAAGAGCCTCAGGATTGTTATAGGCCCATGAAAACAGGGCTGCAGATGTCACGTGAGCAGCTCTAGAAGAGGAAACCAAGTTTTGATAGATGCCAGTCTGCAGCCACTCCAGCGGCTGTGTCATGCTCCGGTGACTCACACACCAGTGTATGAGACAGGCCTAGAAAGCTGCTCTGATGTGTCATTTCCTTCCTCTTCCTCTCCCAGGGCAGCAGTTCACATGGGGCCCGACTGACCTTTAGTCCCTGAAGGGCTGAGAGACTGAAGAGCTGACAGAGGGGTGTGTTCAGGGAAAGAAAGCATCAAAGACTCACAATTGTTTGGCTTTCTGTCACTGCTTGTGTTTCATGCCTTGGTTCTTTCCAAATTGAAGCCGGGGAAACAAAAGAAATCAGCGGTTTGTCCCCCCAGCCTTGGCAGAACTCTTTCATACTCAGTGATGTTGTTTGCAGTGCACACAAGCAGCTCACAACTCACAAGAGCACAGGACATTAATGAGGCAGAAAATCCCACCCACCTCACTTTCTTCCTCTAAAGCTGACAAATTCTACCTGCAGCAAGTGGCTGATACAATGCAGAGTGGAGGTGCTGCAGGAATCTCACCTCCAAACCCAGGCCAAACTGCAAATTGCCCTGCAAACACTCCCATGGGGGGTTATTACCTGCTGGAGAGGTGCTTTCTCCCCTCTGGCCTGAGTCTGCTCCGTGCAGAACACGGGGGTCAGCACTGAACCGAGGTGAGGACTGTGCTGGCTCGGGAACGGCTCCGAGCTGGGCCCCTGCAGGGTTCCAGTGCCGAGAGCCCTGAGCCCAGGGGACCACTGGCAGGCTGCAGGGATCAGGCTCCAGGCAGGAGACAGTTCCAGGTGCTGCAGGGATCAGAAATCATGTTCTCAAACATTTCTCTAGAAATATAACAAAATTTTGCTTCTCTTGTTTTGGGATGGGATTCAGCTCAGACCACTTTTCTCTGGAAATTAAGTGTTTAAGAGCATTGATCCTGATACTGGCCCCTGCCCGGGGGGGACTGGCCAGGGCAGGGCTGTGCTGGGCAGTGTGACCCCTGCAGTGGACAGGACTGGCCAGGGCAGGGCTGTGCTGGGCAGTGTGACCCCTGCAGTGGACAGGACTGGCCAGGGCAGGGCTGTGCTGTTGTTGGGGTTCCAGCCCTTATCACGAGATGGTCATAGTGGAAGCTGCAACACTTATCTTGGCCAAATGCCATCCTGGCAGCTCTTCACTAAACACAAACCTGTGAGCAGGTCGGTCCACTTACAGCTTGTCTAATGTCCCATGAACCAGGGGACACAGTAAATACACCTGGTGAAGCCGAAGGGGTCTTTGTACCCTCCCCTGGGAGATCAATGCCCGCACAGTCACCTCGGTTCCGGAAACACTGTCATGGTGCCAGTTAGACTGTAAGCACCGAGCCTTTCCCAGGCTCCAGAGTAAACCCGGGCAGTCGGTTGGGCACCGCCACGTGTGTTACGCACAGACACATGGATGGAGGCACTCACCCCCACATCAACCCATATATATACATATATCTCAAATTTTCCTTACTTTATTGCAAGTCTTCACTCTGAATATGCCTCATTAGGGCCTGGTCAGTTGTTGCTCAGATTACTGACGTGATGGGCTCTGTTTAATTGGATTTTTATTTGTAATGTGTTGGAATAGAGTCAGGAAACGGTTCTCTAGGCAGCAGATCACCCTGCTCTGTGAGAGCACTGAGATCAGAGAAATGGCAAACTGCAGGGTGATTTATACAACTACCGAAAAACGTGCCACCCCTTTAGTTCTCGCTTGTTCTCCTGAGCGTACTAATTGCAGCTGCTTCACTGAATATTAGAACTAGGGAACCTTTGGGATCGGTGTCAGTAAAAGCGCTTGGCACACGAGAAGCCTCCCTTTGAGGCCAGGTGGCCACAGCCCTTGGAGGGGGTCTGCTGTGTGGCAGAACTGCCGGGAGCTACAAGAGGAGCTTCTCAGCTGCTGCTTTTCCTTACGTGCCAAGACCTCACAGAAACCAGAACAGCTCCCTGGACTGGGACAGCAGCAAACACGTATCTGAGTCTTGTGACATGCCACATCAGGATCAAAGTTCTTCCCAAGCTCTTCTCACTGCTGTTATCTGCAGTGAACCTTGGAATCTTTTTTTTTTTCTTTCCCCTGATGCAATTAAGATGAAGCAATGTTTCTCTTTTAAATATTTCCTCTGGACTTGTTCCTTCTGCTGGGACCAGAAGGAGCTGGTCAATAATTAATAGTATCATGAAAACACCCTAATGGTTCCTGTGCAGGTGCCCAGGAAGGTGTGAATTTACACTCTTAATAACGTACACCGATAGACTTTTTCCATAGAATTTCATTTTTCCATCCTGGTATTTATTCTGATACAAGATTTTTATTACAATTGATGTTGAAAGCTGACTAAAATAATTTTCCCAAAGAGGTGCTTGCCTTTTGAAGCAGGAGGTGACAGAGAAGGACCCACCAGTCAAACCTCAGTGGTTTAGTTACACTGCTCTCCTGCACTCAGCTATCCTTAGGAAGGAGTGGCCGTTCTGTGTTGGGTTCAGAAACACCAGGTAAAGCAGATACACGATATAGAGGGCTGCAGTGGGACCACATTTGCTCTCCTTGAAACATTTCTGCTTCCATTCTCTTCTTTCCATGTACGAGAGAACCACAGAGGCAGGAACTGTCCTTGGTTTACGCACGAGTAGAAAATCGTCCTGAACTTGACAGCTGTGAGATGAATTTGTGTGTCACACCCCCAGAGGAGTGGGCAGTACTCTCCAATTACATGAGAAAAGTCCCTCACCTAGTGTGCATGGGGCAATGGGAGCTGTCTAATGTTTGTGTGGTTTGTGTAGGCTAAGTGAGCTCAGAGAGAGATGGGAGCATGGTTTCTGTCAGGTAACCCCAGTCTAGATAGAGCCCATAAATAAACATTTTTCTCCTTGTTGCAACACAGAACTGAGCCAGTTGGAATACCAGTGAGTATTCAGGAGCTTCTAATCTCATGTTAGAAATAAATAATATCTGCCCCAGAATTTCTGTCTGGAATTAGCTACTTACACAAGGCATAACCTTGCTGATAACTAATACTGTTATCATGACTCAACTAAAGTTTGCTCTGGCTTTCTTTTGGTTCTAGTACATCAATAATTAGGGCTGTTCAGAGCCAGCTCATTGCAGCGGGATTTGGGTGCGGAGCTGTGTTTGTAAAACAAACTCGTCCTTGTGCACAAGCCAGAATCCCACAGAAACCCTGTCTGCCTTACTCAGGTGGCTCTAATCTGAAATAATTACTTGGATAAACAGTTTCTGCCTGACACCTTTACCAGATTTCCCATGGGATCTTATATAACCTCTGTCCTTTATGAGAATATTGTAGTATCTAAGGAAAAGGTCATAGGATTCATCCACCCTGTTTCTAAACTGCTCTAATGGAAAGTCCTCATTTAGTAGTGAAACAATAAACCCCACACAATACTTAGCAGTGTCATTCAGTTGTGATTCAACTAAAATGCCATATATGAATGTGGGCTTTCAGAACATTCCAGAGAAGTAACTTCCTTCTGTTCGAAGCTCTGGTTTTCTCTAGGACTTCCTTCTCTCCCAGGAAGTTTCAGGCAACCCCTGCACCCAGTGCTTTAGGCAGAGGCCACTCTGTCCCCTGGCTCCCCGGGTGGGTGGTCACTGGCACCAGTTCACAAGCTGTCCCTGCACCCTGAGCCCTCCTTCCCCCTCCCCTCACCCGAGGGCCAGGCAGGATGGCCTCAGGATGGAGCTCTCGCTTAGCTCTGTGGAATTTACACCGTAAGGGGAGAATCCAACCTACTCATCTTAGTGCTGTGTGAAAGACATGAGGCAGTCAAAGCACAGACTTTTCCAGGGCAGCAGAATATTGGCTTTCCTTTGGAGATGAGAGGAGCACATTGGCTGAAATGCTCCTTCCTCTCAGTAATTCCTTTTGGTCACAGCTGCTTGTAGAGGGCTGGGCAGTGAGAGATCTATTGTGACCCCACTGCACGGGCAGGGCTCAGCCCAACCAGAGAGCACCCAGCTCAGCACCAGTCCCTTCCCAGGCTGTGGGACAGGGGCTTTGTTGTGGGCTCAGGTTGCCTTTTGCTTATTTACTTTACCTTTTTTCTTCTTCTTCCCCTTGGCAGCTGTTAGTTAAGATCAGCTGGGAGGAAATTGGTATCAGTCTGGATAGATATAATTGTAGTCAAGCCCAAGTCCTGTCCTCCTGAGGGATGTCCTTCCCTATGCCTTTAGTTCCTCCCTTGTAGCCTTCTTTGGAGAAGGGGTTCCCTGGGAATACCTGAATTTGTGTTCCTGCGTGAGTGCTGCTTCTCCTTAGATGCTGCTTCTGCTTCTCCGCTGCCTGAATGCTGGTACCCAGTGATTTCCTAGGCTGCCTGCCACAGCTCCTCTGCCTGTAAGTCATTTGCAGGTTTCTTGTGTCTCTGGAAATGTTAATATCAACATTTTAACAGCTTCAGTCCTTCAGTTTGTGCTGCTCGAAGATCCAGTCAGAAAGTGCTGCTGTGAGCAGAAGGAAGGGAGGATAAATACTCAGCAATCAGAAGTGAGCCTTTTGCTGTTAGATTCCCAGAAGAGCACTGGGTCTCTCTGCAAAGTGTTACTGGCCCTTGAGTCTTGTGGCTCAAGGAACAGGAGCACTGTGTGATCTGGAAGTTATGTGTGTATCTCTGGGAGGAGCTGCGTGCCTGGCCTTGCTGATGGGCCCAGGTACAAACCGTGGGCAGAAATGGGAACTCCTGGCGGGTGTTGCAGATCAGGCAGCGTGAGCCTCCCCTTGTGCTGTCCCACTGTGGCAGGAAGAGGCTTGTAAACATTTTACATTATTATAAATAGCCTCGCTAATGAGGTAAGCTTGTGTACTTAGTCTAAAACTATCATTTGTGTCCTGGGAGAAAGGTTAGAACAAACAGAGTGACTGCTGCAGGCAGAGCTGGGAGAAGCAGGCTCAGCCTCCAGGGAGGCTTTCCTTTGGAGTAGCTGGGAAACAGCATTCAGAGCTGGTGAAGGGTGGAAGCTGGGATGCTGTTTTCTTCCTCCACTTCCATAAATCAGACCCTTTGGTGAACATAACCTGAGGGGACCTTTCAATAAGCCTCTCCTGCAGGACCCCACATTGACGTCATCCTTGCTAAGCCAGGGTTGGAACTATGGTCTTGCAGAATCGGGCCCTCAGCAAGTCCAGCTTTTAGCTCAGTTCATAGAAGTGCTCAAACAGATTTGCAGTTCACATATGCTTATAACACTGTCATACCTTTTGTGAGAGCTCCGTGAGCATCTGTCTGGCCTCACCAGCTCAGCCCTGAAGGCCACGCTGACAGGCGTGGCAGAATGGAAAGCGCTGAGTGCTGTGGGCAGAGAGGGTGTATAAATACAGAGTCAGCAGTAGGTCAGCCTCTACCAGGGGAACACTTGGCTTGTATAGAAAACAGGATTACAGTATTTCAGTTATTTTCTTGTTTGTACTGTGGCAGCCACAAGTCCTGGTTATAGACCAAGGCTCAAGTGTGACAGAAAAATGGGGCAGGGAAGAAATGCAGGGACATACAGCTTGAAAAGCAAAGTGTTCTAAAATGAAAAAAAGCCTCTCTCAGAGTTGGCAGTGTTTATGAAACCAAATTTATTCTGGATCATCTTGGACTCCTGATCACCTTGTCTAAATTTTTCTATAACTGCAAAGTGCCCAGTGTGAGAGAGCTGTTGTTTCTGCCCGTGCTGTGGAGGTGCCTCTGCAGGGTAAGCAGGGACACAGGAGCCAGATCTGTGTTTGGGAACAGATCTGGGCCTTCAGCTCAGGACAGCCGAGTCTGCCAAAGCAGGGCTTGGGCTGTAGGTGTGATGGAAACCAGGTGTCGTGGGGATACTGAGGCTTTATCCTGCTGGGGCACAGAGAATGGAGCGGAGCATATCTCCAGCACTCCCATGGCCTGCCCCCATGGAAACACCTGATCTACACTGCTGATAGCACTGATGATCAGTAACAATAAAGCCCAAAACCCCCCTCGACCTTCCTAATACCAGTGCCTGGCCACGGAGTGAATGACTAAAGTCCCCTCAGTGCATTAGCAATTTCCCTTCTTTTGGACTATTTGGACTACCGTGTCTATGGCTTTTGTGTGGTTAACATCCTTTCCAAGAGCTTCTGACTCAGTGATTCTCAATTATTTATTTGTGTCTTTCTATCTCTCCTTGCTTTATACTCCTGCTCCTCTCAGGAAATTTTGCAAGTTCTTGCATCCTCCCCTTCTCCTGAAAGAAGGTGCTACTTTGCTCAGTTCCAGTTTTCTCTTTATGAGCTGTTTTTAACTAGGCCAGACTAGTCACACCAGGGGGAAAGACACATGTATTTCAGTGTACAGACTGCTCTCACCCATCTTCAGAGCATTCTGGGGGTGCAGTTATTCCCTTCACTCCTGGCTGAACACTCTATGGTAATGGCCACAGCACATTTTCTGTGTGTAGAAATAATTTCTGTTGTAGAATAATTATTTACTTCATCGGGCAGAGATGTTTTCTTCCTAAGTTTAAGTGAATGTTTTCTTCCTTGCTTTTAAAGTCTTCTTCTCTTTATAAAAATGCCAGCTGTCTCCTAAATCTTTGCCAATGTAGCGTATTTGCAACCACTTCATTTTTACTTTGGGGTCTCTGATGGGACAAAGTCCCCAGCACACAGTGCAGCACACGGTGCTCCAGCTGATCCCAGGGACTGCATTAGAAGCAGCAGGTGGTTATGAATTAGGAAGCTTCCCCTGCAGCTCTGGAGAGCTTTTGCCACTGACCCCCAGGCAGTGAATTCACGAGTAGCTGTTCTCACCAGTTCTCTGTTTCCCCTCTCCTCCTTGCAGGCAGTGCTGATAAATCAGTCACCAGATGCGATATCAGAAAACTTTTATACAAGTTTTTAATAAAAAAATTCAACAAAAATATATATCATCAGGCATTTTATGCAATGCATACATTCTTTATATCTGCAGGTACAGATAAATAACAGAAGGCAAAACCAAATATTTTGCTTATCTTTGGCCATTAACCAATAATCACCCCCAAAGAGATATTACAGGGTTAAAGGAGAATAGACTTGAGTCTGTAAAGGTCCCTCATTACAGACACAGTATCAGGCAATAATACAGTAGTCAGATTTTCAGAAATGTAAGGAAAGAGTTCTTTAACACTGCCCAATACTGAAATTTCACCTGGTTTGCTGCTCTGGAGCATAAGGCCTTCAGCTGACACGGGCACAGTCCTGGGTTACATTAGATACTCGCCAGCCCTTACTGACCTCCTTCCCTTTGCCACACTGTCCTAGTTACAGGGGCTGCGACCAGTTTATCACTATGTGGGTATAACCAAAGCTGTGTATTCTACACCCTCGTGTCATTTTGAGGGACTGTTAATAACTGCATCGTTGGCAGCAGCTGCCCAGGGCACACCTGACACCTCAGGGTACAAGCTGGGCGTGAAAGAAACCCTGCGAGGCAGGGGAGTGTTTGTCTTCACACCACTAACCAGCTGTGACAACCCCCCTCCAGACCCAGCCTGAGGGGCATCTCTGCTAGGGGGCCATCCTGGACTGGCGTAACAGGCAGCTGCAACACCCAGACCATCAAAGACTCCGAAACTATCCCATGACTCACACAGTGAAACTCCCTGTCCTGGGGGAGGTACTGGGCATTCCCACCTGAGCTTAAGCATATACAAACTTTGGGGTTTGGGACTTCTGGCACCACTCCTCGGATCCAGAGGAGGACCAGACCTCCAACAGGACTGGACTGCCACTCTCAGCAGGACTGTGACCATCATCTGGACCAAAAGGTTTCCCTTTCCTTTTACTTTGCACCCAGGGGGGCCACGTGGTGCTCACAGGGGTTGACAAACACTGTTCTGTTCTTGTCCCAGGTGCTGGGTTACACATTTGTCTTTGTGGATTAAAACCAGTTTTCTCTGTATCATTGTATTTATTGCAATTTTTTTTAGTAAATTGTAACTCTGACTTGTAATCTCTCTTGAGCTGGGTTCATTTTTCCTGCCGGTTTACTCTTGAACCAGCACCTGCACACTGCTCTACATAGCCAAGCTGTACCTCCTCACAAAGAAACTAGCACAGAGTCTGACCTGGGGCTCCCCAACCAATGGACAGAAGGAAGCTTAACTGCTCTGTAAGGCAATAGTTTTCCTTCCTCGATGTCCCAGAATAACAGTTTTCCTTCCACTTACAGCACAGATGCATCATGGCTCTACCAAAGCAATATATACATGAGACACATGAAACATAGGGGAAGCAATTTTTAAAGGTACAATGATAACATGTAGCAGCTTATGTCTATATATGTACATGTTTTCACAGTTACATTTTAGAAAATTGAGAACACCAGGAATACTTCTACTGTGTTTTCTATAAATAGTAAAAAAATTACCTGTCAGGCATTTTGATAAAATAGTATTTAGGTTATCACTTTAAATAGCTCTTGAAAACCTGTAGAGTTTTAAGCTTAAAGGCTGTACAGTTTGAGGATCCTGTGAAGTGTTTGTAGCCAGTTTCAGCAGCTGGGCCACCTGCCAGCTGGAATTTTTGTTTTTCTTCTTTTCCAAAAAATCAAATCTGGTAGCAAAGGAACTCCACCACCTTGGATGGGATGGGCAGGTTCCTGACGTGGGTGGTGGGCATCACCCTGCGGATGGCCATGCGACACAGGTGCTGCAGGCTGGCCACCTGCCGCGGCGGCGCCCAGAAGTGCACGCTGCCGTCCTGCGTCCTGCACAAACACAACACAAACCCCGCCCCGTTACTGCACCGGGCTGAGCTCACCCGAGCACCGCCTCCCACACACATGTCCAGTAGGGCACTTGCTGTTACTCCCTCCCTGCTCTTCCAGTCTCATTTACACCAAACGCCAGTTCTTATTTTAAGCTACAGCAGCACAATAAGGAACCTGTCTATGCAACAGGCCTGCGCAGATCTCCCAGCAGTCCTTGCCCCTGGCTATCTGATGGCTTCTTCCAATCCACATGTTTTGGGTCTCTCTCATATTTATTTTCAAAGATAAGAAATGAGTTTATCAGCTTATTGATTTTACTGCTATTCCAGGCATGTTTAAACAAATAGTACCAGTCAGAAGCACCAAGTTGCAAGTCACAACTGAAGAT
The DNA here is from genome assembly GCA_013399855.1 of Oxyruncus cristatus. NCBI lineage: Eukaryota > Metazoa > Chordata > Aves > Passeriformes > Cotingidae > Oxyruncus > Oxyruncus cristatus. The sequence goes on from VXAY01005810.1 coordinate 896,443, forward strand.
TCTTAGAACACTCGGCCACTGTTTTCAACCTTTTGTGTTACCTCAGTATTTTAGAAAGGAAACCAAAGTCTATACTTGCCCAGCAGCGAGAACACTGCCATCAGTAGAGAAAGTACAGCAGAGCCCGTTGTTCAGAGGTGCAACCTGTACAGGGTATTCTTCATCAATTCTCCAGAACCTCACCATTCTGAGAGGGAAGGACAATGTAGGAAGTTACTGGAGTAGGTATTTAATACTGTTTGATATTTTCTCTGAGGCTGCACAAGAAACTAGTCTGAAGCACAGCTCAGGGAATTTTTATGAATATTTTAATAGGCATACACAGTGTTTCAGGTCTGGCCTGAAATGCTCTGATTTCTTCCTTCCTGATAAATACCTTGCTCTGTACTTTTTCAATTAAAAAAAAAGACTGCCTTCAATAACAGAAAGCAATACCTGAACTATAGATTTAGACAATCTCTCAAGTGTCACATACGCTAGGAATTCCCAACAATGCTTGTCTTAATTAAAAAAACAAACCCTCCTGTAGATAGTTGAACGCCCTTGCTGTCATCTTGAGAAAGCAGTTCACATTCTTAAAATACAGTTCCTCAGGATACCACTCATGAGGTTTGCAGAGTTGAATCCAAATCACAGAACACTCTTCTCTTTGCTTTGGAATTTACTTCTATCCACAAGACTTGTCTGCATTAACAACTGCGTTTACAATCCCTCTTAGTCATTTCCAGCTGTTACACACTTAAGTTGTTCAGATCACTACTCTGCATACAACCAATGACTTCTACATTCAAAATCAGTACTACCGTATACCAGACAACTCGTCTGCTGTTACCAGGAGCATCAGAAGTCATTTCTCAGTGAAAAAGCCCAACCCTGACAGTACCTGGAGTTTAGAACCCTAGAGGTTCTACCAAAGCCCTCCCCACACTCACTTGTCGTCGGCCAGGCTGGCGACGTGCAGCCCGTCGTGGCTGAAGGACACGGATCGCACCCAGCGGTCGTTGGCGCCGCCGGCAAAGATGGGCGTGGGAGCGGGGAACAGGTGCCTGGGGACAGAGACACACGGCTACCGGCAGCTCGGGGGACTGCGCCACGGCCCCTCAGCCGCGACAGCCAAGCCGAGCGAGAAAAGCGGACAGAACGTTCAGGTACTGAACTATTTCACTGTGAACTCGGGAGAGGAGACCGAACCCTGTCTTTCACAGCACTCAGCACTTCAGCTTTGTTGAAGATGCCTGAATTAGTACACGTGAAAGTACCAGTGCTGTAAATTCCCTCTCAGATGGAAGAACAATCTCCAGTCTCTGCCACTTCAGGGTTTCCATCAGCCGCTGCTCTTTCCCAAGTCCAATCACCAGTTACATACAGAAACACACTGATTTCCATCTGCACTCTGGGAGAGTTTCCTGATTTGACTGCTTTACTTACCCAAATTCCATAAGAATAACTCCGATATGTGGATCCCAGACATAGACTCGAGTATCATAAGATGCAGTAGCCAGTAATGCTCCATCAGGAGAGAACTCACAAGCTACAACATCATTGTGATGTCCTTCAAGTTTCCGTAACATGGAGTATTTATCCATATCCCAGAGGAAAACCTGCAATTAAATAAGCTGATGTTATAGCTCTGCTCAGAGAGGCGATGCAGCATTTAATTTGTTTTTTTAAGTATTACTAATCTTACTTAGGATTATATTAAAATCAGGTATTATGAATTACTACAATTAAGAAATATGCTCAGTGTCATAGATTAAAATCAAGTTGTTTTTTTTTAAATAATTAAAGCAGACATGCAAGTTCTAACTCAAGTTTGTTAAATGTTATTATCAAAGTAAGCCAAAATATAAGATAAAGGCAACACAATTTAACCATGTAGCTTACTGAAATTCATGTATTACAAAACTATTTTATTAAAATATGCAGAAATAAATAGGGTTAAACTCTACAGTCCCCTCTTTTCAGTAACTACCAAAATTTTAAGAAATATACAGACAGAAAATGTAAGGTTAACATATTGTTACTCCAGTGGCATCCCTTTAAGATCACTTGTTTACAATTGCTTGGATCACCAACGTCAGCCTAGGAAGAGAAACAGATACTGCAAGCAAAAAGAATTTTCACAGCCAAAAGTTATGTCTTTGGCAAAACAACAGGGAAGTCTAACCACATTATTAGAAAGAATTTAGGCATTTTAAATCAACAGTAACAAACAACATTAATATTACAATTTACCCGGCTAATTGCACAGTGTATTATAAGAACTGATAAAATATTACAGTATTCTGGGATTTTACATGCAGTTGCACATTATATATAATCAGAATAGAGACTGTGCAGAATTACTTAACAGGAACTATCCATGTACCGCAGCATGATTTTATAGGAATGTAAGTCTTTAACAAAAGCTGTTATGTCCCTCAAAGAGCTCATTTCAGAGACCTTGATTCCCTCCCCCCTCAAAGAGTTTTACTGCACAGATTAAGTTCTGACACCTTGGATAAATTTACGTTTGACCAAAGCAAACACAGCCTTAGTGCCTCCCATACTCCCTAAAACTGAACCATTTTACGATCAGTCATAAACGTGTTGACCGATTTTTCCGAGGAGCCCCCAACATCCCGTAACACTGGGAACTAAGTCGGAGGAGTCAGTGTGTTTCACTGCTGTGAAAATTATTAAAAAAAAAAAAAAGAAAAAAAAAAAGAAAAGCAAGCAAGCAAGCAAGCAGACAGTGGACATGGACCAGCACCTGCGTACGTACAGGACCCCTTGCAGCCGAGGGCAAGGTTACTTCGTCCTACGGTACAGCTCGCCCGGGCTGGCGGCCAGACATGCCCCTCTCTGCCCCGCTAACACCACTGTGCTCCAGTGGGGCCAGCTTAACTCAATCACACCAATATTGCTGCCACCACCTGTGACAGGGAAAGCAAGAAGCTTATGGAAAACAAACAGCCTACAGACAGCAATGTACACCCCCCCTCTGCTCCAGCTACAGAGCCAAACCCCACGCCTCAGCTCCTCTCCAGATCCGCACTGGGAACTCAAGGGATGGAATGCATCTGAGCACTCCTCCGGACAAGGGGTGTCCAATGGCTGGATTGGGCTTTTCACTCCATTAAACTACCTACAGAGCCCCTGGAACCAGGCTGAGTCCCCTTCTGGTTTGCCCTAATTCTTGCGTGCCAAGAGTAGCTCATGGCACACCTGCACTGCTTTCAGTTCCCTAGCAGGGCATTAGGATGGGATGGAAACAAAACTAGTGTGCTGCTCCTCCTTCTAACTCTTGTGCCATTGGTATGGGAAAACAGGGAGAAACGCTTTTGTTCAGCAGGAGATACCCTGACTGGCTCAGACTTTGAAAAGTCCTCACTGAGCAGGAAATAGAAAGGATAAAATCAAATCAAAATAGTTTTATGCATTAATCTAAGTATCTTTTAACACTGGCAGCTTTAGTTGTCTTTGGTCTATGCCATGACCCCATGCATATGTGCAGACCTACTTCTCAAGGAACACTTACAGCCTCTTCAACTAAAAGCAGTGCAAGTTTCATTCACAAATCAGGGTCTCAATGCACCATTTGCCAGTCTAGTTTCATGCACTTTTACATCATCATCAGACATTAGAAGTTCATGACACCGAGCACAAGCTTAATGTTACTTAGATTTAAAATGATTATGCACACAATTCAGGAGATTTAAGGAACAAGAAACTCTGACACATACTGCCTTACTAGCTCCAACAGAACAGAGAATGGAGGAGTCTGGCGAGAATGCACAGCCATACACCCAGTTCTGATGGCCTCTCAACACCTTCATCATATTTCCTAAAAAGAAAGACGCTCCTGTAAGAGTTGGTTTAGTATTACAAAATTCAGATTGAAAAGCTTTGTCAAATTAGTTATTCCTTTGTAAAATTTTGTACCATTTTCCCGAACATCTTGCAGAATCATTGTACACAGAAATAAAAATCCTGTGATGCAGCCTCTAAATCCCCTGTCCCTGTTCAGAAAGTCACTTCATGCACTCTTAACTAAGCCCAGTCCCCAATTCTCCCTTCAGGGTACACACAGATAAAGAATTCCAAGAGAGTGTAGAGTGGGTGACTAACAGAGCTACACTCGTTATTTAAGCAATCCTGACAAACTGAGTTTATAGCAATAAAAGAGGCAAGTACACAGGTATTTCTCCCAGGTTTTAGAGCAGATAAATTCTGAGCACAAACCGTCATCTTTCAGGTCCCACACCCGCAGGGTTTTGTCTCTGGATGCAGACACTAAAATCAGGCTGCCATCAGGGGCAAAGGTTAAATCTCTGACAACTTCTGTGTGGTCCATCAGGTTCAGGAGGAGTTTTCCTGTTACATGAGAACACCACAGTTTAACATGAGGGACTGTACTGTTACTCAGATCAAATGCTTTATGGATACAAACACTGAATACAAAATTACAGCACACAGAGACAATTTTCATTGCAGAAATGCTCCCTAGGTGAGCAGCATGTGAATCCCTTCACTCTCCTGGATCAAGAGGCAACTCCCTGAAAAGCCAGAAAATCTGTACACTAACCTCAGAAATAAGGCAAGACTTGGCTCTTGACACACATTCCTGTTCTAAGCTTCAATTTACAAGATAACGGCAAATTACTCAATAGTCATTAGATTTTTTAGAGCTGAGGAGTTCCCTCCAGCCTAGCAGCTGTGCTGCCAGTGATACTGAGTCCCTACATTCAGATGCAGTCTTTTTGAGTTGAACAGTTATTATCTTTTTAGAAAAGTAAAAGGTCCTCATCACCATAAAGCAGCAACTTCATGCTTTGAAAGTGTCCTTTGAAAGTATGGTAAAACTAGGAACATTTTAGAGTAACCAACCAATGTACGTATGCACACCTTTAACCACTTTGCATCTTCCACCACTCCCATCTCAAAGCATGACCTGCCTCTCTTCTTCCTCTGGCAGGTTTTGATTACTTTTGGTTGCAGGAGCTCACACTTTTTTTAGATTATTTAACTTGTATTCAAGTTTCCGTTCCCAAGTACAATTCTGTAACCAGTTCCTTCTGTGGATTAATGTGTTACTACGGCATGGAGCGTGTGCTGGCACTTCAGTGTGACAAGGAGTGTTTGGAAAATGCTCTCAGGGACACGGTGGGACTGTTTGGGTGTTCTGTGCCTGGCCAGGAGCTGGACTCCATGATCCTTGTGGGTCCCTGCCAGCTCAGGCTCTCCTGACTCCCACCTGTCTACACCCACCTGTGTAGACATCCCAGATCTTGATGCGGCCGTTGTTGAGGCCGGTGGCCAGGAGCAGCTGGTCCTGCCCGAATTTGAAGCGGTGCCACTCGATGTTGACGCAGCGGCTCTGCTTCTCCGGCACCGAGGAGCCAAAGGCCAGGCTCCACACGATGTCCCCGCAGTCGATGACGTGCTCGCAGGGCTTGTTCTTCTGCCCACTCTCACTGCTCTGCCTCGGGAGCCTTGTGCTGGCAGGGTTTGCACCATTCTTTGTGCCATGCAGCAAACTGCAAAACACACAGAAAATACAAAAATGTAGCCTAAGTTATCCTGAAAAAATTTCTTAAAGATGTAATGAAATCTCTGACTTGTCATAATGTAGATCTCTGAGACTCATAATGGGGCATTTTTACTTCAAAATTTTAAATGCAGTTTTTTCTTATAACTGTGAAAAATTACCAGCACCTGGAAACCATTCTACGTAACATAATGCTAATATTTTGTACTCATTTTTATCTCTGTAGAGAGCAAGATATTAACTTAATCCACTTTGAAAGCTAACAGTTTTAAAGCAGTTATAGAAAAGTGAATCACAAAAATTTCTAAGACTTTCTGCTAAATGAACAAGTTCCCTGCAATTCCCTTCCATGTGTTAAACCCTGGGAAGAGACAGAGGTCAGGACATGGAAAATATTAACAGCCCAAGAAGGCAGGGGGAAAAGGGTCAGGAAAATGTAACCAGCTACAGAACTGTAGTGGTTGGTCACCAACTTCACTAAAATGCAACCTGCAAGTGCCAATAAAATGTGTTTTGGAACTTCACCTGCGTTCTAAGATGGATAATAAGGAAAGAGGTCTGCCTTTAAGTAAATTCCTAAAAGGTAAAACCAAACAGCTTTGTGATAGGAAATTTAAAGGGCCAGATCTGCCCAGGTCTCTAACTTCCCTTTCATTCAAACTTCCTCTTACTTTAGGGCATCTCAAACTACTAATAAATCCCTCCTCCACAGACTTGGTGAGGCTGCTATAGTTGATGCTCTTGCTGGCCACAGAGGAAGAAATGAAACAACAGCTGTTACTTTAAGAAGTAGTTTTTCCCCAAGGTGCCAAAGCCTAAAAAGCCAGTATATGCATTTTAATCCATTTAAAGCTATCTCCTGTTTTTCAGGTGCATTAAAAGCCACAGAAGTTTGCCTTACAAGTTACTGAGGCACTGTGCCCAGGGGACCAGCTTCACTATGCGGTGTCCCTGCGACCACGCCAGGTACGAGCCATCGGGAGCAAACGCCACCGTCCAGTTCTCCCGCCCACACTTCTTGTCGAAGGGAGACGTGGGGGCCAGGAGCTCTCCTACCGTGCGGGACCGTGCTGGGGGAACAAAGGGAAACGCACTTGAGAAAAAGGCAGCGTGTCACAGCGGCTACCCGGGAACCGGGCAGTGCCTCGGCCCGCTTTTGTTTCACGCCATTTAAAGCCATCGAGAGCGGGGTCTTATGTCAGTGAGTAACCGATCACAGGGCTGAGCCTGGGCTGCCAAAGCGATCGAGTCACTGAGAAGAAACACGGAGCGCTGCACTCCTGCTTGTGCTGCGGGTGATGCCGCACCCCGGGATCGGCGGTACCGCACCCCGGGATCGGCGGTACCGCACCCCGGGACCGGCCCTACCGCACCCCGGGATCGGCGGTACCGCACCCCGGGATCGGCGGTANGCACCGCCCCCCGGGCCCGGCCCCGCCAGCCCCGCGCGCTCCCACGGCCGGGACGAACGGGCAAGGAAAGGCTCCATGTGCCGGGATCCCGCCCGTCCCCGGCGGCAGCGCCGTGTGAGCCCCGCCCGAGCCCGAGCCCGGGCCCGGCCGCGCTGCCCCCGCACCCGAGCCCCGCTCACCGATGAGCTTCTCGTTGACACTCGGGGGAAAGCTGGCCATGGACGGGCGGCCTGCGGGCGGCGGCGCTGCGAGCGGGACCGGCGGCTCGGCGGCGGCGAAGATGGCGGCGGGGAGGCNTCCGGCCGGGCCCGCCCGGCCCTTCCCCGCAGTTCTGTGCCCGGGCCCGGCCGTGCCGCTGTCCTGCCCCGGCTCCCGGTGTGACACCCTGCAGCAGTCCCGGGACGTGCCGCCCACACCCCCGTCCCTCCTGACAGCGGTGGCGGCACCCGCTGCTACAGCCCCA
>VXAY01005810.1:903959-916720 GCA_013399855.1 Oxyruncus cristatus
CGGCACCCGCTGCTACAGCCCCAGCCCCGTCCGTGCCAACAGACGAGTCACATTTGAACGACACGAGGGTCTAAATCTGTAGCGCCCTGGCTCCCCCAAAACGTGGAGGTTCAGAGTACAGAAAAGAACCAGAGTGAACTCCCCCCCCCCCATTGCAATCAAAAGGGGGTTTCTAGCTGCTGTAATGGGGATGTGCTGATGCGGTTGTGTTCAGAGGCTACTGAGCCCTCAAATAGAATAAGAATTGTTCTTACATTGCCTAAATGCCAGACCAGCAGCAGTGAATGTTCTTACCACAGCGATTAGAGATTGTCTACACTATCTATTAAGGCAGGTTGTGACATCCTTGATGTCTGTTTGACCGTGGAACTACAGGGTGACACGTAACCCAAAAAATATGCAAACACTTACATGACTCCGTTGTGGAATGTGTGTAGGACAGAGATGTGAACATTGGATTGCATCTGCCCTGACCAGGGGCTGGAAGACTCTCAGGAGTTTCCTACCCCTTGATGTTTCTTCATAGTTCCGCACCTACATCCAGCAAGAGCTGGTTTATGATAAAATTTTGAATTTGCTGTTAGTGTTGTCCACAAACAACTTGGAGAAAGAGACCTTGAAGCCACCTCGATCTCTGAGGTGTATTAACATCTCTGTCCTCTGCTTTCTCCTTTCTTTTCTTTCTCCTTTTGCATATCTAAGTTCTGCCCCTCTTCTAGAAAAAGTGACTCTTCCTTGCTCAATCTGGACTTCACAGAAGCACCCAGGAGGATAATTAATTGCTGATAATGACAGTGATTTCATTCCAATGAAATGCAATGGCCATCCACATCAGCTATTCAGCAACAGCTAGGAATTACCCCTGGCTGAGCAAGGCCAGCAAAGCTTTTTTTAACTTGGGTAGTGACACAATGTCAAAGAAAGGAACAGGAAGAAGTTTTGAATATTTTTGGTGATCCAAACACTAGCACGAAATAATACTGGTTTGTATAAACTCCCTTAGCCCACTGTAGCATTAATCTGAGACAGCATAACCCTGTTCCTGCTCTATCCATCCTCTGCCCACAGAGGGAAGAGCCCTGAGCAGCTCTGAGCACCTAATCTCTTGGAACAAGGCAGACTTGTAGCCAGTGAATATTGTGAAATGGTGTTTGGAGTTGCTCCTGAGCTGTGAGTGTTTGAGCCAGGCCAGCCCCTGGCTGAGGGGACTCACAGAGGTTTCTCCTGACTGAGCCTCCCACAGAGCCAGCACAAGGCTGGGTTCTGTTTGCTGACCTTGGGGCTGTTACAGCCAGAGAACGAGAGCTTTGCAGGGGTGTCACCACCTTGCTGCCTTCCTTGCTATTTTTTTTAAGAAGAAAAGTATTTTGCAATTTATTATTTCCTTATGTCTCTGTGTTCCTGTGAGTACTGCCCCAACAGTTAGTGTTTCTTCCTCAGTGTGCATTCTGCACATTAACATAGTGGATTTAAGGCCAGAAGAGATGATTAGGTCATTTAGTCTGCTTTTTATACAGAGGAATATAATTTAATCTAACTTCACACACCTTCAAACAGTGAGGATTTCCAACCTTTACAACACTGGGATCCAACAGCCAGTCCTTGAACTTTCCAGTCCACGTTTTGTGTGTTATGGACACAAAGGCAAGTTGGGATATGTAAAATCGTCGGGTTTTGCAAACATTAGAAATTGTTTGGTGTCACAGGCTGTCCTGGGGACGTTGGCACCTTCTCTTTCCAGGCCTGGCTGGAAGGGCCTTTGTTGAGTGTTTGAAGTCAGAGTAGGAGAGATGGAAAGCTGGGTTCTGTCTGCAAGCTGCCAGCTCATCCCTTCTGCTTGGTAAAATGTGCCTTTCCAACATTCAATCAAAATTTGAGGAGATAAAGAAGCCACCCTTCTCTTTCTTGGGACCCTTGCTGTGTTTATTCTCCTTGTAAGTGACCCGCACAGGATGATTCTCCTGTTCTCCCTGGGTGAGGTGTTGTTGAGGAATCCAGGATGGCCCAGAGCAGTGACCCTGCCAGGGCCTGCAGGGCTGCCCGGGTGACTCAGGCTGATTTGTGGGTTTTCCCTTAACCTCCTTCAGGGATGTGGCTGCCAAGGCTGCCCAGGGCTGTTCAGCTGGGAAGCTCACAAACTTGGTGCCATCTTTCTCCATCAAGACTACACACTGCAATAAGCTTTCACAAGTGAAAGGACTTTTGCTGTGGTTGTGTGTTTCTTAATCAGCTTTGTTGAAATCTTTTTCTGAAGAAAAAGTCAGTCAGTCAAGCTGTCTGAGGCCCACAAGTTATGTTCCACCTCCTCACAGTCATTCTATAAAGCACTCCTGACAAATTAGGAACAGTTAGGGCCAGTCACACCAAGTCCAAGATAGGTGATCTGTGCAATAAGACCTGCATCTCAGAGGTCTGACTGTCATTAAAAATGATGCTATTTTTAGTCTCCACTGTTAATAATTCACAAGCTCCTGTTTGTTTTGAAAACCTTCTTCAGATGGAGAAAGTTCAGCCTGAGTTTGTGGAGGCAAAAGGGAAGGTGAAAAGAAAAACAAGAATGAAAGAAAGAAAGAGGAGGCACAGAGGTTGAAGAGGAAAAGGGATTGCAGTGAGGAGAATGATGAGCAGCAGAGAAATTAGAGAAGTGCTGTCAGGAGTTGGACTTCAGTGATCCTGGTGGGTCCCTTCCAGCTTAGAATATTCTGTTATTCTATGATCCTGAGGAGGTCCAAGTGACAGTCCCACCAAGGTGAAGGGTTAGAAAACCCTGACTTACAAATAAAGCAACACCCCAGCCCCGCAAGGAACTGGTAAGGGAATGGGGCCTTGTGTACTAGGCTTTGCCATTCCATAGGCTGTAAATATGCTTTCAAGACCCTAAGCAGCCTTTGCCCCTCAGTGGCTCTGCCCCCCTTGCTGCAGTTACTCCTTGCCCTGAGGTGCAGCTGGGATGGCACCGTTTCAGCTGTTGCTTCCTTTCATTCCGTGGTGGTGTTTGCCGGGGGACTCCGAGCACTCTTGGCCCCTGCAGCTGCGAGCGTGGGACACGTGGCCATGGAGTTTGCAGTGTAAAGAGACAAGACAAACAGCCCTTGGGAGGAGGCGGAGGGGGACGAGGCCGCTTTCTCAGGGTCGTGGTGGAGCAGCCAGGAGCATAACTGTCTGATCTTCCCACAGGCACCTCATGCACCATGAGGTGAGGTTCCTGCCCTTGCTGCAACTCTGGGCTGTTGTTTCTCTCTCCCCTTTTCCCTGTTGCTCTGTGACTTATTCACTGTTGCTTCTTGTGAAAATTTTTAGATGGTCATAAATTGATGTACATCTGGTACCTAAGGGGTTAATCTGTAAAGGTCTGCTAAAAGAGCATGCTGTGGAAAAGCTGCACAGATGGAATATTAGAGAGACTACGGAATTTTGTCTCTGCATTCTTTGGTCTCGTTGGGATTTTATAATTTTTGGAGCATGTCTTTGGGTATAATAAATAGAGCAGATGGCTCAGTGTGTGGGGGAATTCAGTGCTTCCATGGTGAGTAGCTGCACTGGAATAAGGGAGACAGAAGTTTGGGGTTATTCCTTTTAGGTTCAAACCATTCCTTCTCTGTAAGCCAGCCATGGATGCCTTGTAAGAGAGCTGCTTCCAGAAACATCTGTGCTAAATTTACCCACTGAGGGTACAAGAGGTCTTATCTCAGATGGCTGGAGGTCACACTCAGAGCTTTGAGTTGTCCTAAGCAAGGGCAGTAGAGAAGGTTCCCTGTGTTACAGAGGAAGCAGGTCAGGCTCCCTTGAGCTCACTGTACCCACACCCTAATATGTGCCAGCATAACCTCCAGTAGCCACACAGCTATTTTACTTCTTCTTTAAAAAGTCCTTTCTAAAACTTACTGGGTTTGTGTGTTCCTCTTCAGCCTGTGTCTCCTCTGAGCTCCACTGCCAGGGAAGGTGCCCAGGCCCTGTGCCAGGGCAGCGCGATGCTGGGCTGGCACAGACCTCGCCTGTGCTGGTCCCTCGAATGGGGAGGGACTTTCCTTTCCACTGGGCAGTGAAAATTGGTACTGAGCTGGTCTGTGTTCCTGTGGCTTCAATTCCCTCCCTCTGCTCTGTAATTATATCTGAATATTTACAAAGGTGCGAGACCCCAAGTCTGTCATTATAACCAGGGTTCAAAACGTACCAAAGGATTGTGCGAACAGAGGGAAAATCAATGGCACCAAGGCTGGCATTATAAATGCCAATAAATCATCTATAAATTCAACTTATAGAAAATTGAGTTCAGTAGGAGCAATGAATGAGATAGACTCCCTACATTCTGTAGAGCAGAGCAATAAAATGATGTGGCACTTAGTGCCATGGTCTAGTAGCTGTGGTGGTAGTGAGTGGATCAAGGGTTGGACTTGATGATCTCAGAAGTCCTTTCCAACCTGGCTGATTCTATGATTCTATGATTCTATGATCAGAACAGAGGAAGTCAACATGTTGGGGAATTACAGGGCTGTGTGTGACAGCTTCTGCCTGGAAACAGCCGAGGCTGCATTCCTGCTGCGGGGAGTTGGGAAAGAGCAGGTTGTTTATAGATAAAGAGTGTTTGCTCACAGATCAGAGATGGGCCTGAGCTGGTGTGGAACTGAGCTTGAAAATATTTGGGTGGCTTGTATGCAGGCCTATTGCTACAGGGAACACATGCAGAGGGCTACAGAGAAGGTGAAGAATCTGAGAAATGGAGGTTCTTTGAAGGTGGAGGTTGGACAAGAAAATTTCTAAAGATCTTGCCTAGCCCCATTTTGTTGGGCTGTAACATTGTTGGAAATGGGTATAAGAGTGAGGGGAGAACTCAGGAACTCATGTTCTGTGTTACACTGAGAGTGTGCAGCCGTGTTTGCCCCGTGTAAGGGTAAGGCCAGTGTAAAGGAGCTTCAGCAGCACAGACCCCACTGTGCTGACTGCCCCACGCCGCAGACTGTTCCTAAACAGCCCTGGGTACAGAGGCACCAGAGCTGTGCCTGCTGTAATTCACCTCCTGCTTCACCCTCCTCTCCAGCCCAGCATCACGTCTGGCTCTGATCAGCCGGCCGGGGTCACTCCGGTGAGTCTGAGACTCTTCAGGGGAGGCCCTGCCCTCTGCATTAACGTAATTGCAGGTTATTTGTGAGATTCCTTCCATGGCTTTGCTTCCTGAAGGTCTGGCACAGAAATCCGGTTTTGTAATTTGAGCCCTAATGAGTGTCTGGATGTAATTACGGGCTCCATTATCCCGGCAGCTGCTGGAGCACGGAAGGGAAAAGCTCGGTGTGTCCATTAGCCCTGGGTATACACCAGTGGGTAGCTCTTAAGTGCCTTGTGTGGGCACTGTGTACACAGGCAGGACTTGGGGGTTCCCTGGAGCCTGCTTTGTGCTCCTCAGAAATGTTTCCTGAAAGACACTGGTGGGATTTCTGGTTGCACCCTCACTACAGCTCTGCTGAAGGCACAGATTGCACACAAAATGTGTAACAAATAAGCCTTGACAATGGCAGTAGATGCCCTACTAAAGCAAAGCAGGATTTGGGGGGAGCATAATTGACTTTTCTGCCATATGTCATAAATAGGGAGATGAGCTGGATGTGCTCAGACCTAGGGATATATGGATCAGCTGCAGGGCAAAGGGAATGGTAACAGAACATGGTGTCTCATGGGAAAGGCCACTGGGAAGTAAAAACAGAGAGTGCATTCCTGCAAGACCTGAAGTGTAAGCCAGTATCCAGAGATCTCCTAGTTCAGGACCACTGGGGACATTAAAGGTGTGCACGCTGGAAGTTGGGCTGTAAGTCCTGCTGTTCACTCAGCAGCTTGTGCCAGAGCTGCTGTGGCAGGGGTGGTGCTGAGTGTGGTGCTGTGGCACCGGGGCCGTGCCCTGTCAGGCGCTGCTAACAGCCCTCTGCTCCTCTGCCTGGCTCCTCTTTCAGGTGTCAGGGAAGGGGTTGCTTCTTCATCTGTGCTGGTACAGCAGCAACCCAAAGGATCTGGGTGCAGGGGGAGCCCTTACAAGTGCCTGCAACGCAAACAGCACATGGAGTAGTAAGGGCTGAGTTACACAACCTGCCACGTGGAGCCCAGGCAGACCCGCTCCCACTTAGTCCACGTCTGTGCAGCTGCTAATCCTTAAACTGCAGCTGAGTCCCTTCCATGCTCCTGGGTTAAACCTTCCAGCTCCCACATGGCTCAATCAAGGCCCTTTTTTGGGCTGTATTGGAAGGTTTTCTTGCCATGACTGTGTCAGGAAAAGGTGTATTTTTTTTAATTTAAATTGAGATTCATATATGGAAGGAAAAGATGAATTGACCACTTCAATCCTACCAGTCTAACAGAAGAAAATATTTTAAGTGCAATTCCATTTCAGGATTAAGGAGCAGGAAACTCATGTGCTTCACAGCTGTAACCTTTTCCTTTCTTACTGAGCCTGGAAGGGTTGCCCTCTTGCCTCCTTTCTGTTGGAGCTGGCTTTTCCTGTCACACTGCATACTCCCACAGAGCTTGGCAGCTTTCCCTGCCCTCGGCAGCTCTGGAATGCATTTTTGCTGTTTCTCAAGCTCTGTTAGGACTGTGAGTAAGGCAGAGGTGGTGTCTTTGTTGCGCTGCTGCTTTTAAGTCACATGATGATATTGAGGAAATCTGTGGACCTGCAGCACTGCAAAATTACACCACAGTGAAAAGGGAGTCTAAAAACACAAAGTGGGTTAGTGAGTGCCCCAGGTCCTTAAAGGGTAACGTTCAAGTTTAGGGCAAGGAGAGCTACGAGTGGCCAGGAGTTTAATTCTCCAACATTGTCATTGTCCGTGTGGCTAGATAATTTAAAAAATAAATCAGCAGGAAAGACTGGATCTATGTTTGGATACCAGCTGAGAGCTCCCCAGGAAAGTGCAAGTGTGACCGTGGTGTTCATGAGAGGGTCACAGCTTCACGGTCCTTTGCAGGGCTGGGGATGCTGTTAATTAGGGGTTCAGAGTAACAAGAGCCCACTGTTCTCAGAGGCAGCAAACAGCCCTCCCCAAGCCCAGCACCCCCGCTGTGGCTCTGTCCAAAAGGAGGGCTGGTGGAGGTGCTTCCTGGCATTTGTGTCAGCCCTGGCTGTGAGGTGCAGGCGGGGAGTGAATTATTGCTCTGAACTGACGCTGGTGCCACTCGAGTCACAGTTTGCTGTCCACAGGAGCACTGAGCAATGCTAGGGACAGCAACACTGCACAGGCAGGCACAGAAACACAGCCCCTGCTTGCTGAGCAGGGTCTGACCATTCAGCAAGTGCCTATTTGTCCCTGTCTGTCTGTCTGTCACCCAGGCCAAGGATGACACTTGAGTCTAATGAATTCCAATGGGGTTAAAATTTACCTTCCTCTGTTTCTCCTCCTGGAATTTCCAAGAGTAATGCTCTTAGTCTCCTGTCTTAGGTGATTTCATCACCAATTTCCAGCTCCATTTGACAGCAGCTCAGACACCCCAACTCTGGGCTGCTCAGCATTATTGGAAGTCCAGCAAACCAGCATGAGTTTTATCCCCAGGACACTGCCAGGGACCATCCATTCAAACCACTGGATGTCTACTGCAAATGAGCTGTTTGAAAATTTTGTTTTAGAAAAGCTTGAGTGGGCTTAGGCAGCAGTTGCAGTTAAATAGGGCAGCATAAGCTAATGGCATGAGTCATGGGGAGGAAACAGAGCTGCAGCTGGGGAACGCTGTTCAGTAACAAAGCGTCTTTATATTCATAAATGCATACGGGCTGACACGAGGCTTACAGAGAGGCTGTTTAAGAAGCAGAAAGCTCAATTCTGTTCTTGGCATTCTCCCGGTTCTGAAAGACTCCCATTTCCATCAGACACTTCCCTTTCCGTCCTCAGTCCCTGTCCTATACCCGAGTTTTTAGGAAGACAGAGGCACAAACTGGTGCCCACGCTCATCCAGTGGCATTTCTGCCCTCTGCACAGCAAGTGTGTTCAAAGCAAGTTAAAAGACCAGTCTAGATGCTCCACCTGTGAATGTCGTGGGTCTGTGCTAACAACTGACTCAATCAGTAAATGCTGTTTCTGCCCCCGCCACTTGATTAGTGCAGAACTCACAGGGTGCAGGATGAATGCTGTGCTGTCAGCAGGGCTTAGGCCTTTGGACACTCAACAAAAGACATACTCGATGGATGTGCTGATGGCACTGAATCCAAATCCTGGCTCTGAGGCCATGTAGTTATAATCTAAAATCAGCTGATCTAACTGAAAAATAATTCCACTGAAGTGAATGGGAACTGCACAGGGTTTTACATAGTGTCAGGGAAAAAAAATATCAGTCCTGCATTGTGCAAGTTGCAACTGGTTTTAATTCCACAGGTCACCTGAGTGATGGGCATTCACTGGGGCTTGTTGGGTAGGTCAGTTTGGGTGTGAGCAGCCTTTGGGAGCTGATCACAAGGCACTGGAGACAAGCACTCAAACAAGTATAATGTGATTTTATGGAGGATCCTGCATTACTTCCAGTGGAAAAACTGAAGGATGCAGGGAGGGGGGGACTGGGAGCAAGCTGAAAGCTCCTCTTGCTGACCCTGTTGTGTGATAAACGAGCGAGGAACCAGAATGTCAGGGAGAGGAAGTGATAACCTCAAATTATCCTCTGGGGCAATGTTCCAGTCTTGGCTGAGCTGATTAGTCATCCAGAACAATTAAAATACTGCTTTATAATATTTAAGTGACTTAACCACTGCAATGACTGTAGTATGTGGGGAAGGCATTGCTCACTGGGGGAGGGAAAAGTTGATATACAAAATGACGTCATTCCTCTGAAGTCTCTAGAACATACACAGGTACACTGGGAGTGATTGTGATCAAACAAACTTCAGCTGGGGCTTGACAGGAGCTCCTTTATAGCTCCAAGGCACATGGGCAGACACTGATGGAACTGTGTCCCTTTCCAGTGCAGGCATCAGCTTGTGTTTCTGAAAATACTTTGTTCCATTAAGTGCAATTAGAATATCTGAGCTCTTCTGAGGCCTTGATAATGGACTGTTTCTTTTATCAGATCAAGTATGAGGGATTAAACTCCTAGTGTTCTACATCCAAATGAGATTTCTGCTGGAACAGAAATATTTGCATTTAGAATTGATTGTGTGAAAAAGTGTGCTACAATTTGAACGATCCTTTGATGATTGGACTTTCTGGGGTAGAAGTTCCAGTGTGAGTATTTTGTATGGAATCTGTGATTTCACTGAAGTATAATCCATCATTCTGTGATTACCATTAATCTGGTCAGATCATTTGCTTGCTCTGTTCTTGTTTAATAGCTCCTGTTGCAATCAGGGAGGAATTGGGAAGCAGAGAACATGAAAGAGAATCTGTGGCTTTACTGTTTAGGGAAAAGTTTCTTCGCATTTGAAATGTCCTCAGCACGTGCCGGGTAAGTCACAGAAAGAGCACAGAGCCACCACTCATCTATGGAACAAAAAGAAATACGGGCTGTTTTCCCTAGTGGTTCAAACGTGAGGGATTTTAGCGGCCTCTAATGCCCTCTGATGGACAAATCCATGGAGCGATGTCCTCGGAGCCCTCACGCAACCGGGGAAACACTCCAATGTCTCAGTGCAGAAAGAGCTGCAGCACTGCCAGGGAGGCCTCGCAGCTTCCCTTGGGAACCTGCCCGCTCCCAGATTAAATTTGAGGGGTTTGTAGTTTAGAAGTATTAAGTCACCTCTTACCAAAAACTTGGCAGATCCTTTCCTTCCTCCCTTCCTTCCTCATTTATTTAAGTTTGTTTGTTTAGCTTCTCTTAAGAACAGTAGGAAAATATTTTTGACCCTGATCCCAGTTCCTGCAGAATGACACCCTCTCCGTCAGGAACTGGGGCCAAACCTGTGCCTCCAGAAGGGATGGAAGGTCTCTGGACCAAGGCTGATATAGAGAAATTAAAAAGTGTCACTCAGCATATTTGAGCCACTGCTGGAGTGTCTGAGAAATGCTGGTGAAAATGAGAAAGTGGGATGGGAGGAATGGAGAGAAGAAATCGAGGGATGAAACAGAGGCTTCAGGGAGTAGAAGGGAAAAAAAAAGGTTAATAAATAATTTGAGTTGAAAACACAAAGTAGAGAAAAGCAGAAGATAGAGATGTGGGAGGGGAAAAATTCTCTGTCAAGAAGCCAAGAGCAGTGTCACGTCTGAGAGCCAGTTCGGGTGTAATACCAGAGGGGCCCAGACCTCCTGGGTACATTGTAGGTGATGTCCAGAAATTGCCTGAATCTGAAAGGATGAAATGCATCAGAGAGGAAGGAAATGCTTAAAGGCTTCTACCTTTGAAGGGGACTTTATTGGAGGTGTTGTTAACTGACCGTCTGTGACACAGGACCAGCACCTTCACTCTGGAGCCAAGGACAAAGCGTGAGCTGAGAATTCCTGTGGGTTTTCCTGCGGACCTGGCCAGGTCCTTCCCTCTGTGTGCCTTGACCTTCTCATCTGCTTCCTCATCCTCAAGGAAGTGATTCAAGGGGCATTTTTGGCTTTGATTAGAAACCTCGGTGTCTGGAAATTGCATGCGGGGCACTCTTCCCACACAGACAAATTTCCAGCTCACACTTCTGTGGCTCCAAACCTCTGCTGAGAGGGAGCAGAGGCATGGCAGGGACTTCCCTCTGCCATGTGACTCCTACCACTAGAGCCACTTTGACAGCTACAATGGGAAATTTTTAGCAAGGACAAGCCATTGGCATTCACACCAAGGCCTGACAATACTCTGTGGAGACCTTGGGCTGTAATTTCTTATTTTAGTTTACATAGGAGCTTGAAGAAGTGCATTAAGAAGCTCTTGCTAAAGTGTCTTTAAGAAATCCCCCAAAATAACCAAGAAGCATGAGATTATCAGGAGCTGCTAAAGAAATGGTGCCACATCTGGGAGTTACCTGGAGCCAGGGAACTTGGAGTGGTTCCAACAATACCTAACTGGCTGTTACAGACTGTCCCATCTCTGCCTATGGGAGGGCAGAATCAGGGGGGATTTCATGCACCCACAGGCAGGGCCTGGCACAAAAATTAATAGCAGAGATACTGTGGAGTTTTTAGGACAGCAGATCACTTCTGGGATATTGGGTCTCTGGTCCAAATACTGGCTGGAATTTTCCAAAGAGTTTGGGGAAACATTATGAGAATTTCCCCCCATCTAAAATCTGGGAATACTTCAGCAAGTCATATTTGCTTTTAGGGAAAAGATTTGCTTTGGGAAAAACTACCAGAAACAGGAAGAAGCACTGCTGATTGTGTTTAGTAAGTTTTGAAGGGAAGAAATGGCCTGTCCTTTTCTACCTCAGTCAGGAGTTCCCAGGATGCTTCTCTGTGACCTAATCTTATCACCCTGATTTCTTTCTGGCATTTTGGCTCATGTTTTTCATAACGATATCAGTCAGCTGAAGCCCCTTCCTGCCCCTGCATGAATTATTATTGTTTGGATTTTGGCAGAACATAGAGATCCCTGTGAAGATTGGGTCTGAATTGCCTGTGTGGAGTTTATTCCTGCTTGATTTCTGTGGGATATTGATGGGCCAAATATATAAACAGTTGAGAGAGGAGATGTGACAAATCCATGGCAGAAGGGCCCCGTGGGCAGTTCTGCCTCCAGCAGGGAGACCCAGCCCTCGGGTTTAATAAAAATAAACAATCCAGGTAAGATCTTTGCTCCACTGAACCCGTTGGGTATTTTGTGTTCATCTCTGTGTGTTTGGTGTTTGTGTTTTGTGTTCCTCGCTGCCTTTACATTCCTGTGTAACTACTATTTATTCTTCAACCAGTTAATTGGGTTTTTTTCTTAAATAAAATGTTTGATTTATTTTCATCTTTTTATAAAACATCTTTTCTGCAAATATTTGCTATGACTCAAGTTCCTGGATGCTCATCCTTTAAATCCGAATTACAGGAATTTCATTGCTCTTTATTTACAGGGAAAGTTAACTCAGAATATATTCAATATGGCTATTGCTGGTAATAATTTATATGTTCTACAGTAACAGCAAGAGTCTGCGAGTCACATCGAGGCCCCTCTTGAGTGGAGGAACAGAAAGTCCATTTTCTTCTCCAGTTCTTCACTGTGCATTTGCCAATTTTAAATCCAGAGCCCTCACCTTGAGCTGCATCTTTATTTATATCGTCAGAACTTCAATGTGACTATAGCCGAAAAGAACATTATTTTGTGCTTCTGTCTACCCAGAAGGAAAACAAATTAACATTCCAAGAAGGAAAGTGGATGTTTATTTGTGTGTTATCCGTGTCTCCTACTTTTGTGAGTCACGCAGTGAACAGTGGGAACGGTGTGACCGGGCTGGGGACACAGCCTGGAGTCACTGCCCAGGCTCTGCGGGGACGCCTTGGAGCCGAACACTGAAACAAGCTGATTTATAGAAATGGCCTTTTTAATGTTTAGAACGTAAAACGCGGCTGTACCTTGCAGCCTGTGGCGGAAGAACTGTGGATAATCTGCCAAGCACAGCGGTTCGGGGTGGCCGGGGATTCGGGGAATAAAGGCTGAGCCGAAACCCTGGGTCAGGGTGGGTGTGGGGAGGTGAGACACTCCCGGACACCCGGCACAGAGGACAGAAGCGGGGCGTGCAGGGGTTCTGGGCAGCTGATTTCACGGGACATTTCAGGGCACCGTTCCCGTGCGCGGGGCAGCTCGGGGCGGTCAGTGCCGGCCGGTGCCGCGGATACCCCGCTCCCCGCACACACACCCCCGCTCCCCGCACAGACACCCCCGCTCCCCGCACACACACCCCC
>VXAY01005810.1:922166-978938 GCA_013399855.1 Oxyruncus cristatus
GTTTAGATTACTGGGTATTTGTAGAGGAGCAAAGTAGTTTCTCTTTGGTCACTCAGCACTGGCACTGCCTTCTGTGAGGGGAAATAAAATGCTTCAGCGTCAGAGTGCGCAAAGGAAATAGCTGAGAAATAAAAAACCCAAAATAACAGTGCTAATATTTCCTTTTTGTGTAGTTTCCTATTTTAAAAGATAGGATAAAAAGCAGTGTTACTTCCAGATGACCTTGTTGTAGTGGCTGTTGTGGCAGGAAGCTCCAGAAGTGTGTAATGTGATGTTTCTCTGTCATGGGAGCACACAGAACTAGTTCTATGACACAATTTCTTTGAGAGGCTCTTCTGAAGTGTTTTAGCACTCAGTGGTATTGAGCTTTGCTGCTGCTGTCAGCACAGAGACTTGAAAATTCAAATAAAAAGTACTAGTAATGGTGAAATTTCAAATTAAATATATCTATCATCCACCAATGACTTCCAAAAATGTATTGTAAAATAACATCTGACAGTGAAAACAAAGCTTGAGTCATAAGTGGTGTTTTTTCTGCTTTTCCGGGGCTAAAACGAGCACATGGAAGTGCCTTGTGCTGCTGTAAATCATCGCAGTGTGAACGCTCAGGGAGTCACAGATCTCAGTGGAAATTGCCTGGATTGCCCTGTGGAACTCGGAGCTGTAGGAGGGTGTGCAGTGAGCAGTGTCAGAGCTTCTCCTGGAGGAACGTCCCTCAGGGTGTTCCTGGGGGCAGCGCTCGGAGCCTGTCGGTGTCCAGAGCCCGCGTTCCTCAGGGACCTGCTGCTGCTCCGGGGCCTTTGGGCTCATCTACCCTGCCCCTTCCCTCTTTGTTTGAATGAACAGTCACTCTCTTAGGAAAGCCAGCCAGCCTCCATGGCGATCCTAGTCCCTGGTACCAGAAGAGCTGAACTTAAACCTGGACCAAAGCTCAGCTTGTACAGAGAGGAATCCCCCCTGGGCAGCAGTGGGGTGGAGGCCCATTTCCCAGCCAGCTGTTGAGCAAAAGTGTTCCAAGCTGGGGTTCTTTGATTCATTTTGCATTTTAAACATGGGTATTTCAACTTTTCCCATTGAAACCAGGGATGTCAGGTGGTTATAGAAGTGTTGGGGGCTGCTGGTGGCAGTGGGGAGGGTGCCCTCTCCAAAGCCCCCAGCCTGGGAGGTGGCTTTTTAAGCACTTTGCAGCTATAAAGCTGGTTGTAATTCCTTGGAATCCTTCTTTTACCCTGTCTTAAGTTCTCTCTCTCTGATAATCTTCCCAGTGCACAAATACTACACTGGAGCATTTCCACTGAGCTGTTGATGTCTTTCAGAATACAGGTTTAGCCACAATTCTAACCAAAATTCGTTAAAGCACAAGCTTTAACCAGAGAGTCCCAGGGTCACACTTCAAAATACAAATGGCACAAACGCTGCTGCTTTTAAACACTATAAATGCTCAGTGAAATGTTTTTCGGAAGAGTCGCCTCTCTGATGTTCCCAGGGCATTTGAGCAGGCAGGGGCAGTGGGTGGGTACCTGGGAAGTGACTTGTTTGTGACCCCTGAAGAATTTGGGTACAGCAGGAAAAGAAGTGCCCAGTGTTGACACAGCAAGAGGAACATGTTGGGCTTGTGCAGTCGCTCTGAATCTTCTCCTTCCTGGAAAAGATGCACTTCAGGTCTGGGGTTACCACTGGGCGTTGGGCAGGGACAGGTAACATGGAGCTCACCGGTGCTTGAAGTGTGTTGGAAGCCGAGATGCATCTCCTGGGAGTGTTTGTGGGGACCCCGAAGTTACCCACGGCCGTGGGGGCTGCGCTGCTGCCTTCCAGCCTGCTCTGGGAGCTCCTGGGGCTTCGCCTCCCTCAGGGCCTGCCATGCCTTTTCTTTTCTTTCTTGCATGTATTAGCCTTGGAGATTTTTGGTCTTTAATGAACTAATTTTTGAAATAAACAATCTTTTCTTAGAATTCTGTCTTACATTTTTCTGTTCTTTTTGATTGCTTTGACATTCAGTTTGTAGAAAATTTATCACAAAATAGAGGTTTAGTGTCAATTCAGAGAAAGGAACAGGTGAACTTCAGCATTTTGTTTTATAGATAACTAATGGAAGGATGAATGTAGAGAAAATGAAATAACGTATTTGCAGTTGTCTCTTGTAGAATGTTTTTCAAGGTGGTTTCTGGTGTGTCACAAATTTTTAACCCATCTTTAAAGCTCTGAAAAAGCTTATAACAGTTTTCTCTTGTAGCTTCCAATCAAGGTTTGCCAGCAGAATACCCACACCAAAGTCAGTACGGAGCACAACAAGGAATGTCTCATCAACATTTCCAAGTACAAGTTTTCCCTGGTCATCAGTGGTCTCACTACTATCTTAAAAAATGTTAATAACATGGTAAGTTTTCTAATTTTCCATTGTTTGGTGATTTTTTTCAAGTGGTTGATATTTATTTGTGTTGTACAATCTGCAGAGAATTACTTGAAATTTAGTCAAATTGTTGCTTGCCTTGTACGCTCAGTTTTTTCTGTTCAGAAGTTCACCAGCAGCATCTCTTGGAGCCACAGAAAGGCAGTGGGAGTTGGGGCAGAGGTGGTGGTTCAGGGGAATCCTCTGTCTGCTGTGGCGTCTGCAGCTGGGCAGGTGTGAGGTTTGAGCTCTCAGGTCCAGAAGGTACCTGACACTGCCCTGGGGCTCTGAGCTCGGACACCAGGAGGCTGTGCTGCCTGGGGAGGGTGTTTGCCATGGAAGGTGCTTCAGGTGTCCAGGGAGGTAGTGCAAGGAGTGTCTGAAGGGCAGAAGGGCAAAGGAGCTGCTGAGAAAGATCCAGCTGGATGTTTTGTTTTTCCACTGGAAAGCCTGGGTTTGGATTTGTCATGAGAAAAGTTCATTGAGTTTTGGAGCCACGTGATTTGTGATCATGTGGAGCGTCCCCAAACAGGTAACAGGACTGACCAAGCTTTGGCAGTACTTCTTTTTATGGTTTTAGAGAGATGGATCGGAGGGAGCCCTTGGCTGGAACTGCAGGACTGAGAAAATGAGAAATAGGTTACCCTGCTGACAGGGATTTTAGGATGCTTAAAGATACCTGTAATCCCTTTGAAGGGAGAGTTTCTTTTAATTAGACTCTACAGGCATGAAGGAACATGTTGATGTGCAAGATGAGTGTTTGATAAATGAGAAAACTGTTAAAACAAGTTCCTGTGTATGAGATACAGATTCTGAAAGACCCACCTGAAAGTGTCAGTTAAAGGGTCACCATTTGCACTGAGGAGCAAGTCTGAATGTCTGTTATGTGTGATGGTCTGAGGTTCTGTGTCAGTCAGCAGTATTTTGGAAGGATTTCTGCAGCTGAAGCAAACCAGTCCAAGAGACTGTCATAATGGTCTTGGTTTCAAAAAGAGTCTTGAGGGTTTGCCCTTAGCTGAAACTGGACTTGGGTGACCAACCCTCCCGTGGTGGCACTCCTCTGGGTGGCTCCAGCAAGAGTCCTGTCTGTAGGCAGTTGTGCTCATGTATTTTTGGCTGAATCTTTTCTGCTTGATTTGCTGTTTTAGTATTGCTGGACCCAGGGCCCGTCCTTGGCAGCAGGACTGGGTACTAACTTCAACACCTAGAGGAGTTCTGCCTTCCCTCTGTGTCTGAGCAGGGTGTCTTTGGGAGGGTCTCGTGGGTTTCTCCCTGCGATCTGTGCTAAATTTTTCAGTAGTAATAAGCTTGCTGATAGGCATTTGTTGCAACATCCCTTCTATTAAACTGTTGGAGGTGAAATACATAATTGGGAAAGAGTCCCGGGAACTGATATCAAAGGAGGTTCTGAGAAGGTGTAGCCTGCATTTCTGAACAGCTGCTGGGCCTGGTTGAGATGAGGGGCTGCCTCCAGTCTTGCCTTGCAAGGACTGTTTGTTCCTTATTACATTTGGCGTTGCAGGCTGGACAGATATTTCTTTAGTGATAAGGTTTTAATTCCTGTTTTAATCTGATTATTGCTGCCTTTATTTCTAAACTCACAACCAGAGCAGTAAAGGAGCCATAGCTTACTTGGCCACTTTGCTACTTTACTTTAGTGCATTGTAAGTCAAATTTCTGTGTCTTAGATGAATCCATATTCTTTCTACTTTTAGAGAATATTTGGAGAAACTGCTGAAAAGAATTTATATCTATCTCAGCTGATTATCTTGGATACACTGGAAAAATGTCTGGCAGGGGTGAGTAGGCTTGCATAAGCAATTGCTAAGTTGGAATCAAATGGGTTGGAGAGTACAAGTCAAATGCTTGTGTCTCTGTTGATACTGGTACTAAAGTTAAAACTGATCAGATCTATATCAAAGTAGGATTAACGCCATTTAAAAACTAATAAAGCTTCCTATAAACACGTGTAGTTGATATAATTGATACATTAAAGATTTGGAGGGTGCTTTTTATTGCTTAAAATTAGTGACACTTTTTCAGTTAAATAGGTTCAAGTAAACTTTTGATATTGCCAGTTCTACTGCTCAACAAATTTGTAGAGTTATAAATAATGGGTTTTAGTTTAATAGCTTGATAAAAGGAACTGCAGACAACTGGACAATTGTACTCTGTCATGTGTGAACTGGAGCAAGGGGAGACACAAATCCAGACCAAGGATTAGAGATGTTCATGAAGCTTCACTAGATTTTTGTAGGCTTTGAATGCTCATGTGTTTTCTGAACTGCTCAGTATTTTCTGAACAAATACATCAAAACATTTTCGTCCCACCATTGAAACAGAAAAGGTAAGAGGATAGTAAATCATGTTCAAAGGAGCAGATAATTCAGTACGAGTATTTCAGATTCGTGCTGCTGCTGAGTTCTCTGCAGGCAGTGCTGAGTTTTCGTTACATTTCTTAAAACTTTCATTTGTTGAAATCATTTTCCACGTACTTTCCTACGCAGCAGAAAGTTTGCTGCCACTGCTGTGCAGATGGCTTTTGCAGGTGTTTCCTAGATGACAGGAGTTGGCCCTGCCCAAGGCCGAGGTCCGCAGTCAGAGCTGTGCGAGGCACTTTGCTGTTCCCTCTGGGGTGAGAGCGGTGCTGGCTGGACACTGGCTGTGCTGAGCTGGGACTGCAAAGCCACACTGCTCTGGGAGCAGGACTGGCAGGGCATTATTCCTCTGACAAGAAAGGGATTTGCTTTTTAAAGCTGTATTCCTGAGTGCGTGTCCTGAAATCATCTGAGCTTCTTGCTGGTTCCCTGCGACAGTTTTTGAAGGTTCTTTCTGACCTTACTATGGTTAGATCTGTCAAGCAACACATCTTACAGCACTAAACCAGTCTGAATAGTTGTGGATCCTTCTAAAATCACAAAGGACCCAGGTAAATGCATTTTCCATAATAATTTCCAGCTGTGGTAAACACCTCTTTTGGCACTTTATCTTTGATGCATTGAATCAAAGAAACCTGTTTTAACTTCAGAAATTAATTATTTTAAAATATTTCTTCTATTCGTATTGTTTGAAACATTAGTGGTTTTCCTGATAGTTGATGATTTTTAAACAGCCTGAATTTGTGCTGAATACTTCTTGCTCTCTCAGTTCAAATGAGAGCAGTTTGAGGCAGAATATGTTAAATAAGAGTGAGCCAAAGCTCTGTACAAAGAGTGTTGTGTTCTGTGGTATCTTCAGATGTATTTCTTGCTCAATGTTTCATCAAGTTCTCATGGCAACAGGACTCAGGTCAACTAAGTGGAAGTCTCTGAAACTTCCCAATTCCCTATGGAAAATTCATTGGTAGAATTTTAGAAAGCTTTAATGCTGACCCTTCTGTTAAAACTTGCTCTTAGTAGAGCAAAGTTTCACTTTGAATTCTTTTGTAAATAGTTTCCTTATGTCTCACACTGTGCACACTGGCAAAAATTAGATTTTTCTTTTGCAGGGAAGTTAAGCCATTTTTGACTCATAGAGAGAACCCCCCCCCCCAGCAAGAACCAGGGAGAAGCACCTCTTTTTTGGTTCATTTTTTAGTATAAAATACTTGCTGTCAAAACATAGTGACCAAGATCTCACCCGAAAGAGATGTGAGGGTGGGTCTTTGCCCTTTAGCCTTCATGCTCTGCTGATCCGTGACACAGAGCAGCTTTCAGGGTGCCTTCATCAGAACAAAGCACGTGTTACTTCAGAAACGGGTTTGATGTTTTGCTTGGTGCTTGGTGCTGGTGATCGGCCTCGTGTCCTACCTGTTTCGGAGGCTTGGCTGCGAGCGTGGGGTGCTTTGGGTGTGGAGGGGGTTGCTGAGATGGAGAGCAGCCGTTCTGGGCAGCCCCCCGGTGCCGTGGGCGGTGGAGCCTGTGGCACACTGGAAGGGCACCTCCAGGCCCTGGGCCTGCTCGTGGCAGATGCTCCAGTTTTTGCCTCCAAACCAGAATTTAGTAAAAGAGTTGTTTATTTTTAGCAACCCAAGGACACCATGCGGCTGGACGAGACCATGCTGGTGAAGCAGCTGCTGCCAGAGATCTGCCACTTCATCCACACGTACCGCGAGGGGAACCAGCACGCGGCCGAGCTGCGCAGCTCCGCCTCGGGGGTGCTCTTCTCCCTCAGCTGCAACAACTTCAATGCCGTCTTCAGCCGCATCTCCACCAGGTATGGGCTGAGAGCACCTCCTGCGCTCCGCCTGGGCCTGCCTGGCCACACGCTGCCCGTGCTGTTTAACCAGATCCTTCTCAAGGGGGACTCCCGCAGCCTTTCAGCATTCTCTTGAGTTCCGGGTCACAAACTGAACCTGGTCCGTGCCTGTCCTGGGTTACTGCTGGCATGCTTCCTCTCAGCTGCATTTATTGCTTTTTTAATCTGCTTTCAAAAGTACAATGGAAAATAATGAATGAAAATAATTCAGCTGAGTAAGTTGAGTAAGTTCTTCTGGGTGCAAGGCATCTTGGAAATAAAAGGATGCTGAAGCTAATGGGTCGTATCCCTTTACTTACAAGTTTAGAATGAAAATTGGAGATTGTCCACAGCTCTGCTGGAGCCCCCAGGCTGTTTTCCTGTCTAATTTTTCCAGCTAGAAGGCTTTTAAGTTAAATCTGTTTTATACCTGAAGGGGACAAACAGCTGGGCTGTTTGTTAGCTGTGGGAAGAGACCCATTTGTCTTCTGACTGACTTGTTTCACAGCACATTTACTGTAAAAATAACTGGGTTTCCTGCTTTTCTAAGTGAGAAGGGAGACAAGCACAACATTTCCATCTATTCTTTGCTGGTTTTGTCCTGTTCCAGATCCTTCTGGTGCTTCAGCATTTGTCAGTCCACTAGAGTGGTGTTGAGCTTTTTATTCCTGAAATACTTTGATGTTTCTTGAAAGGTGCTTGAAGCAACTTAGCTCTTGTCACACAGTATAACAGCTGAGATCATCCTGTGCTAGAAGTGGAGCTTGGGCAGCCTTATGTGGTCACATAGCAGTGAGTGAGCCATTTTAATTGAAATGAAGATTTATATTTTCCTTATATGTTTGTCTATTCCTTTGGAAAATATTTGCATCTTAGAAATCAGTCTAAAATGATTGAGTAATTTTAATTCTGAACTATTTTCAAATTTTTACAGAGCCTTTAATAACTTTTATTTCAAGATAGACTTGGCAGCTAGCATGAAGGATGTGGTTTTACTCAATAGGTTGTGTTTTGTTGCTTATGGAAATGGAAACAATTTCTTTTGTTCCCTTTATAGGAAGGATTTTTCAGTTAAAATGTTTTGAGTCTTTGAATCTAGTCCATGGATGTGTATGTATTTGTAGCATGGTTCGTTCCCAAGCTCCAAAGCCCTCCTTACATCCCTTTGAGCCAGACCAGAGTGCTTTCCCCTGAGCTGTTTTTCCCTTCAGATGGCTTGCACAGCAATAGTTAAATGTTTGCCCAGCTCTCTGGTCTCCACAGGGGTCACTCGGCCAGTCAACACTGCTGATCTCTGACCTGGGTTTCCTGTTTAGGAATATTTCTGGGCTTTGCACAGCAGCTGGGGGAGTTTTGGCATGAAAAGCACAGCAGTGGGGACCTTCCCATTCCCAGTGAGGGCTGTTAAGTTCCCTGGCGTTGAAGAAATGAAGAACTGCTTTTGTGTCTAGTACTAGAAGTCACATTCCACGTCTGAAACACATCTGTAGCTTTGGTGGTCTGAGTTTGTGGGAACATGTGTTGTAGCTGTTAGTGGCCTGGTGTCTGTGAGATGTTGAGTACATGATCTGATACACAAGTGTGAAAAGGTGCCATTGTGTTTAGACTGCTGTGATTAAACTTCATCCTGTTTGCTCAGGCCAGAGAACTGTGCACCAAGAATGCTTGCAGCTCAGTCCAGTGATACCAAGTACCATCCGTGTCTGCTTTACTCTGAGAACTTGGCTGGGACAGGACTTGCTGCTAAGGAGCAGTAGCCTAAAGGTGTCATGATGCCATTAATGTAATGTTTAGTTGAAAAGATGACAGGTTACTGCTACAGAAGAGTGGGTAACAGAAGGATTTAGGCAAATCTTGGGCCCAAACACCGGAAGGTATTGGTGTTTTGTAAGACTCACCACTGGTATTTCTGACTCCATTTTCAGTATGAGGCTGTAATAAGACTAAAATATTAACTCTTAATCATGCAAGATCCATCTTTTATTTCTAAACCTGACAAAGTTTATCTGAGGAGATGTAGTCTGAGGAGATCATAGAATGTTCCCTGCCATTGAAATGTATAGAATCATAGGCGTGTGCATACCTGTCTGGCATGATATGATGGATTTACTTTGCTCTGCTTATTTTTAGATTGCAGGAACTGACTGTTTGCTCAGAAGATAATGCTGATGTTCACGATATTGAGCTTCTACAGTACATCAGTGTGGATTGTTCCAAACTCAAGCGACTCTTGCAAGGTATGATTTGAGCCTGTGTTTAGAAATACTTCTGTTTCGGTCGGGTTAATCAGAGATGACAGAGCAATTGATATATCTTTTATTGCCGTGTTTTACTCTGAACAGTCATATATTTACCAAAATATTTTAAAATAATTAAGTAGCATAAAAACATTGGTTTAAAAACTGCTTTGTGCTTCCAATGGCTTTTATAACCTGTGTTGCTTTTTAGATCCAAGTTTCTGTTCTAAGTGCAGAAATGCTTTATCTTTACAGAGACTGTATTCAAGTTTAAAGCCCTTAAGAAAGTAGCTCAGTTAGCTGTTATCAACAGTCTGGAAAAGGTAAGGGTTTCAATGCTTCTCTTTCATTGCTTATTTGCAGTGAAACTTCCTCTAGTTTAGGAATAGTTGCAATTCAGTGATTTACTGTAAAATATAAGTGGTTGCCTGCCTTTGATGCAAATATGTTTTGTAAGAAATTTTGTGTGAATAGAATTAAGAATGAAGTCTTGCTTTGTTCAAATACATAATTGAGAAAAACTGTTTGAAAGCTCTGGAACGTAAAGGTGTTTTGCATTATCTGCAGGCATTTTGGAACTGGGTGGAAAACTATCCTGATGAATTCACAAAGCTGTACCAAACACCCCAGACTGACATGGCTGGTAAGTTCAATGACCAGTGTTCAAAGGCTGGCCTCTCAGACATCCCAAAAATGCATTCACTTGCATTTTGTGCCCTCTTTGCTCCTTGTGCAGCCTGCAAATAAGCAAATTTCTGTCACCTTTGTCAGGGCAGGTAAGGTTATGTTGCCATCTCCCTTCTTTTCTGACTCCCCTGTTAGAGATTAATATTGTGCTTCACAACGCAAAGAAATAAACTCCAAAAGATGGAGACTCTTTGAATGTATATTTTTCATCTTGTTACAGGATAAAAATTTAGAGAACTTCACTTTTATTTTGTCTCTAGTGACAAAGAGAGGAAAATTTATATTTTCAGATAAACCATGTCTTTTAACTGGGTTAAGACCACGTTATCCCCAGTAGTGTGCCAGTAATGTGCAAAACAGAACCTTTCTTCTGTGTAGGTGGAACTATCCCTTTGCTCTTTTATACGTATTCTTTATCTCTGTAATTAAAACTGGTATTGAACTTGAGCTTATGTTTTATGCAGATTGTGCTGAGAAGTTGTTTGACTTGGTGGATGGCTTTGCTGAAAGCACAAAGCGTAAAGCAGCAGTGTGGCCACTGCAGATCATCCTCCTGGTCCTGTGTCCAGAGATAATCCAAGATATAGCAAAGGACGTGGTAGAGGAGACTAAAATGAACAAGGTAAGACAAGTGTCTGAATTCTGGCTTTGGTTTCTGGAGAATGCTTGCTTTGGCTGATTCTGTGTTTCAGGTATATTTAATTTTGTCTTTCCTGCCTAAAGAGCACATTGCAGTTCCATGTGTAAATTTATGCACCCCTTTGGAGTTCTCACCTTTCATATCTTCTTTCACTGTCAGTAATTCATACAGATAGTATGTCCCAAACAGTGTTATTTCAGAACTTTTCCATCTCCTTGGAGACTGGACTCTCTGTGCTGTCATTTCCTCTGCCTCCAGCAGCAGCAAACTGAGCCTTGCTTGTGTTTGGCTGCTCTGAGGAGTTCTGGGGCCTGCAGGGAGTGCTCTGTGCTCCATGGCTGCTGCACCTGCGGCAGCTGTCGAGTTTGATGTGGCTGCAAACGTGGCTGGGAGTGAACAACCACCTCTGTTTGTGCCAGTCTGACTGCCCCGGATCCACCAAAGAGAATGGCTTTAATTTAATAAGTACAGAATTTCCCCAGAGGGCTGCATCAAGTTGTTTTGCCATCCCAGTATCTGGTTATAACTGTTCCTGATTTGAATTCTGCAGAAGCTGTTCCTGGACAATCTCAGGAAGGCCCTTGCAGGCCACAGTGGGAGCAGGCAGCTGACTGAAAGTGCTGCTATCGCTTGTGTTAAACTGTGCAAAGCATCTACCTACATCAACTGGGAAGATAATTCTGTCATTTTCCTGCTGGTGCAGTCCATGGTACTAGATCTTAAGGTAAAAATGCCTATTTCCTGGTTGCAGTGAGAAATCTGAGTTTTAAAGTACTGAAATAAACTTTGAATTTCTCCCTAATTGATTACCAGTGTTTTTCGCTGTAAAGTTTTATGTTGAAAGTAGACAGGAATAATCTTGATATCTGATTTACATGTTTGCATTTTTCTGAAATAAATAGAACCTGCTGTTTAACCCAAGCAAACCTTTCTCAAGAGGCAATCAGAATGCAGATGTAGACCTGATGATTGACTGCTTGGTTTCCTGCTTCCGCATAAATCCTCACAACAACCAGCACTTTAAGGTGAGAACAGCACCTACTGGTAAGTCATTCTCTGCATGCCATTGACTACCTGTCAGTTATAAAAGCTGTGCTAACAGCAGCTGGAAGCTCATAAATGAGTTCAGCTGTATAAATATCCCTTAGTAATAAATCCCTGCATGTTATTATAAAACTTTTCTCAGCTGATTAGGCTTCCCTTGTTCAGATTTGACAGCTTTGTCAATTTACTAAAAAGGCTTCAAGATGTTATTCAGTGTGATAAGAAAGATGGCAAAGACAAAGATGTTCCTAAATGGCTTTTATGTATTTTTATTGTAGATCTGCTTGGCACAGAATTCCCCATCAACATTTCATTATGTGCTGGTAAATTCGCTCCACCGAATTATCACCAATGTAAGTTCTGGCAGTATTTCATCAGCCCAGGGATCTGGGGCATCTATTCAGACCAATATCTGCTTAGTAAATGCAGTTTGGGTAGTAGACCAAATCTTGTTGCTCGTGTCCATGCAGCAGGAGTTGCTTGCTAATAAGGAAGAGCGTGCAAATCTGTTTGTGCTTCCCACCAGTGCATTCCCAGTGTGAGAGCCCAGATTCCAGTAGAACATCTGTAACATTCCAGTACAGAGATGTACTGTATGTCCCTCTGGTGTAGGATGACAAAGGAATCTCATGATCTGTGGTTTTATGATAAATGTTGATACCTGAAAACCACTCTCGGGACACGCAGCGTTGTACCACCTTCTGCTACCTGCGGTCTGTTGACCTGGGGTAGAGCTGGCCTCATAGTTTTCTTCAGGGATTCGAGTCATGTGAAATGGGGGTAAGTGCTGAGAGATGGAAATATTTTGAAAGTTTGTGCAGTTTTCATCTACCACACCCTCCTGCACTTCTGGTTTCAGTTTGTTCAGGTAGAAGAGTGATGTAGTGAGCAGCCAAGTTGGAATTAGCACTTATGTTGCTAATTTCGTGATGTCTGTATTTCGTGAGTTTTACGATGAGAGTGCAGACGTCTTGGCAGTACTGTGCCCAAGAGGTGTAAAGGATAGCCTGTGTAAGGTGTGGAGGTGTAAGGCAGGCGTGGGTGGGGCTGCAGCAGCGGTGTAACCGAGCCTGGCTGTCCCCCTGCAGTCGGCGCTGGACTGGTGGCCCCGGATCGACGCGGTTTATTGCCACTCGGTGGAGCTGCGCAGCATGTTCAGCGAGACCCTGCACAAGGCCATCCAGGGCTGCGGGGCCCACCCCGCCATCCGCATGACCCCGGTAAGGCTGCTGGGCTGCCGCAGCACCCCCTCCTTGTCCTGCCTCCAGCCCAGCCCGGCTTTCGGAGTCGTTGGCTTTAGACTGCAAACCTGAGGGGGGAAGAACGCTGTGATGCACAAAGCAGCAGAGAACCACTCGTGTGCTCTATGACCCTGCAGGTGTTGGGGGATTGATTGTTTCTGGTTCGATGTTTCTCCAGTTTCCTGCTGCCTTTAAACTGGCAATGGAGAAGTATTTCTTCTGTCTTCTGTGGCTACCTGTCCATTTTAAGCTTTCTGGCTGTGTGAATAGCAGGGTAACACATCCATTCTTGCTTAATCTGAAAAACAAAAGCATTCTGTGTGTAAAGATAATTGCTGAAAACTGCAATGCTTTTACCACGATTGGCATGAGTAGGTCTTCATTTGTCTTGCTTTCTGTTAGTAAATTGACTGGTCTTGGTGACAGCAATAAAGTAAAGGATTTTTCCAGCATTATGAAATAAAGTCAATATTCTTGACTGTCTTGGAAAAAGTCTTGAGTAAATTGAGATTTGTAGTTCATCCAGATTCTTTTAGTAAGTCCACATGCAGCTGTGTTGCTGCATTCTTCTTCCGAACATTCCGCGAGGACACTTTTGCTGTGGCAAGTGGTCTTGGTGGCTTGGTTTAGAAGGCCTGAAATGAGACACGAAAACATTCCTGTTGGGCTTCTCATATGAGAGCAAATGACCCAAATGCTTTTGGTTGAAAGCTACACCGTGTTTAACTTGCTTTTCACCTGTATGTATTCATGTGTTGGAGAATACTTGCCCTGACAATACCCCTGCTCTGACTGGTGGTGCTTTGTCTTCTGCTTCTCACTTTCCCTCTGGCTGGCTGCTGTCCCGCCGTGCTCAGACGCCCGCCAGCCCCTGCTTTGCATGGCACTGGGCCTCTGCTGCCGTGAGTATGACCCGTAACTAGCGCAGAAAAGCCCTTCAGGCGCTGACTTTTCTGTGCATAGTTACCGCAGAGCGGGGCTGGGGGACCCTGTGCCGCCAGCAGAGCTCCCCCAGGAGGAAAGCCATGCTCTCCCTGCTGCCCCTGGCCAGCACCTGCTCCCTGGAACCTCCTGCTCTTAGAACAGCTTTCCAATTTCCACCCAAGCGTCTCCGTGGTGAACTGCTCCGCGCTCGTCCTCGTCCCGGTGCTGTCTGTCGGTGTCCAGACACTGTCTGCACCCCCGGGGTGTTTGCAGAGGCACTGATGGCCCTGCCTTTGGTTATTGATAATCTTGAGTTTGGGTGGTGTGAAGTCAATAAATGGCTTCACAGACACGAATTGGCTTTTGCCGTGTGCCTTTGCTCAGAAACCCCTGACTGTAGCAAGTGGAGGTTTAGCACAGAACGAGTTACCTTTGCCACTGTACCATCAATGTCTTGATTGGTGCTTTATGTGGTACGTTTTATCCCATGCATTTGCACAATCAGTGCACTGAAAGATGTTTCTAGTAGAATTTAATTACACTATGTGGTACCTCTTCAGTTACCCTGAAGATGATTTCAAACTAGGCTTTCCTTTTGTTCAAAACTTGTAAGATTAGCAAAAATTAAAACCAAGTTGTGTTATTGTTTGAGATCTTTACAAGTAAAAGAAACAAGACAGTTTAAAAAGCTGAGTTTCTGTCATGTGTTGAATATCCACAACAGCAGTTTTTTTGTCCGAGTGACTGTCTTGTAACTCATGTGGTAGCTGGAAGCAAAAATACTGATTTAGTCCCTGCTGACAGAAGGTTAAAATTATTGAAAGTGTAAGTTACAAAAACTTAGTGAGTGATGAAAATCCTCTGTCTTTGAACATACTGGGGACGTGTCCTCCAGTTCACAGGGGAGGGACTGGTACAGAGGTAGTTCACTGATTTTTCAGGTGAAGGCAGATTATTTTTTTCTTTAAGCAATGGCCTATGTGCCTTTCAAAATAGAAAGGTTCATTTTCCAGAGGTTGTTGAGGTGAACACACAATCATCCAGGCTGGGACCGTGGCAGAAAATAAAGAGAATGTTTTGCGTTTAGAAAAAATTCCCTTCCCCCTCAGATACTCAGGATGAGTTGGAAACATTTATTTTTGTTTCTGTCTCAGACCAGAGAAACAGCCTGTAATTCTTTCTGGTCCTTTTTTCCACCATTCTTTTGCCATAGATTCTTATGCAAAAACTTTTATGTCCACATAAGCTCACGGAAACAATTCCTACGGGAACTTTCAAGGTTCAATGAAGTGATTGCCTGTGGGAGAGGGGGGGTTTGAAGTAGAAGGCTGTGTAACTAGGCTTGAATTTTGTATACTTTTAAACTTTGTCTTGAGTTATAGATTATGAAAGCAATACATTTCATAAGGTGTTTAGTTGTAACTGTTAATGTCTGACTACCTTCCTGACAAGCACTGTGATTTTTTTTTTCCTTCTGTCAGAGTCTTACATTTAAGGAGAAAATGACGAGCCTTAAATTTAAAGAAAAACCTACTGATTTGGAAACCAGAAGCTACAAGTTCCTGCTGCTGTCCTTGGTAAAACTGATCCATGCAGATCCAAAACTTTTGCTGTGTGTAAGTATATCCCACTCTCACACTGTTAATTTGTAGTGGAGTTTGCTTTTGGAACTGCTAAATGAATAAAGGTTAAAAACATACACCTGGCATCCAGGACACATCCTACTCATCCCTGTCTCTGGTTATGATGCTCCTGTGCTTTTAAAGGAAAAACATGGAACATAAAAGAAACTCTAATAGATTTTATAGAATCAGAGCAACACAATGAGAAGGTAAAGAGCATAAAGTTCTGTGACTCTGAAGGGGAAGGTGGGGGAAAGAGAGGGGAGTAGAAGAAAATTAAAATAAGGGGGTTGGAAATTAGTCATCATTTCAATGAGTAGAAAGACATACAGTCTTATATCTTCCATTTTCTCAGGTCTGTCGTTGTTTAATTTAAAAATATTTCAGTTCTATCAAAGACATGACATGCAAGGGATATCCATGGATTAAAAATAAAATGGCAGACTCTCCTAAAGATCCTGACATCCGCCTGGTTCAACCAGAGGAATGCTGCTGTAGCAGTGGTAATGTGGGCAGGCATTGAAAAGTTTTCCAGGTTAAATTTGCTTCCCTTGTTGCTGTTCAGAATCCCAGGAAGCAGGGCCCTGAGACGCAGGGGAGCACAGCAGAGCTGATCACAGGCCTTGTCCAGCTGGTGCCGCAGTCCAGCATGCCAGACATAGCCCAGGAGGCCATGGAGGTGAGCACTGGGGCGGGCCCTTGGGGTTTCACAGCTGACACTGGTAATGTTAAAGCCCAAACCTGTCTTTTAGAACCACGGTGTCTGTGTGCCTAGGATGGCTTTGTATGGAAATATAAGGGAAAACCTCTAGGTTTGGAATATGAATTTGGGATAAAGACTCTAAAATTAAAGACTTCTGACATGGACTAACAATGAACACTTGTTCTTCTGTATAACCCTTCTGTAATGCTTTTTACATCTTATGTTTAAAACAATGTAATGGATTTGTGCCTGCACCTGTTTCTCTGCCTGTGCTCGTGCACTCTGTATATTGCTGTCTTTAAGCAAAACTCTATGGTTTGACTTTAGGCCTTGCTGGTTCTGCACCAGTTGGACAGCATTGACTTGTGGAATCCTGATGCTCCTATAGAAACATTCTGGGAAATCAGGTATGTAAATTAACTTTGATAAATGAGAGAAATAGCTGTTGTGATTTGTCTTCTCCTTTTCAGTAGCTCTGAGTATTTTGGGAAAGCTTAGCAACAGCAGCAGGAATCTGCAGTCAGCATTTTCTTGTGTATTCACAGAGAAGTTGTATCTTCCTTACACTATACAAATTTAATAAAAATATAGCAAACATTTCTCTGGCTC
Source organism: Oxyruncus cristatus (assembly GCA_013399855.1). Lineage (NCBI taxonomy): Eukaryota > Metazoa > Chordata > Aves > Passeriformes > Cotingidae > Oxyruncus > Oxyruncus cristatus. The sequence goes on from VXAY01005810.1 coordinate 938,478, forward strand.
CCTTAATGACACTCTTCAGCAGATGTTAAGGTGTAGAAAGGATTATTAGTTTGACAAGTTAGAGATTTTCTCCCTCATTCAAATGATTGCTACTTTTTAAATTCTATTTCATCCTGTTGGGACTAAGGGGAGGTTAATGCTGAGCAATTCCAGAAGTGTGGATTTGCTAATCTTGACTCTGAAGCCCTCACCTAAAGGAGGTGATAGCTTGGCCTGACCTGCAATCTCCTTTGATCTTTCCCGTATATTTGTGAAGAAATTTAATTCATTAAAATTGTCTTGCCTTTGTAAGTGCACAGCAGCTGTTGTGGTTGATTACTTGGAGAATATTAAGGGAAATGAAGTTCCAAAAAAGTCAAAATTACACAAAATGCTAGTCCAAACAGTAGGAATCTTAAACTTGGAATTCTAAGAATTGCATGAGCTAAATAATAACAACAATACTATTTGATGCTTTACTGTGAATTGGTGCTGATGTTTTGTGGAGAAGGAGGGAACAGCAGTGTAGGAGGAAGCCTGGGCTGAGCCCCGCTCGACAGGCAGGAACTGACACTCAGGGCTGTAATTTGTAGGAGTAGCAATGAGTTTGTGCTCTGTTCGGGCTGGGGGAAAAACCCATTACAATTGACACTAATTTGGACCCTTTGGCAGTTTTAACAGAGAGTGTGAGGCCTGAATGGATATGAAGAAGGAACATCCCTAGATGTGTTCCTTCCAGAGCAGAGTTGAGCCGTTGTCAGAGCAGTGTAGGTAACCTTGTACTGCTGCTGTCTGTGCTGTATCTGTTTGGGGAGAGCTGGAGACTCCGACCCACAGCCCGAGTGAGGGCTGGGACAGGACCCCACTCGCTTCACTGCCTCAGGGAGCTGACCAGGCCAGCTGGGGGTGGGGAGGGCCCCAGGGGAGCTTGGCATTTGCAGTGCACACTGCTCTCTCTGTGGTACGCCCTCCAAGCCGATGTCAGTACTGCAGAGGGGGTTGGTGCTATTTGCCTATCTCCATGGGAAGCGTAGTGTAGCGTCTGCACCCCGGCAGGCCCGGATCGTGAGGCTAATGCTGACCTTCATTTTGCTGCAGTTCACAAATGCTTTTTTATATCTGCAAGAAGCTCACGAGCCATCAGATGCTGAGCAGCACGGAAATCCTCAAGTGGCTGCGAGAGATTCTCATCTGTAGGAATAAATTTCTTCTAAAAAACAAAGTAAGTGAGCATTACCATCTCTGTTGGAATCATCAACACACATTGTTCTCTGCTTTGTCACTTCCTTTATTTACCATGTTATTCTTATGATTGGAAGAAATTTAATAGCTTCACCTACAATTTCTGTTCTCTGATTTCCTCTCTGCTTTGTGAGGCACCTCAGTTAGAAAAGTTAACCGCAGTAAGGTTTGGGATTTTTATTTTCTTTTTTACTTTAGCTATATAGGTTGTTTTACTTGCCTGGAAAATGTAGGTTTCACGGAAACCTGTGCATTATGCCCTAAAAGAAAGGGAACTAGTCCCCAAAGTGAGAAAAAGCAAAAGTAATTATGGTAAAATATAGACCTACATGGATGAAATAAAAGTTTCCTTTTGGATCTCAGGTTCCTCTGAGTCTCAGAATTCTGATTTGCTTCTTTCTGATAATATATCAAATAGTGCATTTCTTAAGGGAAGTACCATCCTAAGATACCATTAATGTGGGTAACTTTATAAAGCCCTGAGAGCAGCAGTGGGAAAAGTACTGTGTAAATGTTGAGGATCTTTTTACCTTGCCCAAATCTATCCTTTTTGTGCATTTTAAATATTGGTTTTCTTCCCTCTCTTCATAGCAGTCAGATAGGAGTTCCTGCCACTTCCTCTTCCTTTATGATGTCTCTGGAAGTGGAACCAGCCAAATTTCTCTTGACCATGAAGAAATGATGCGCTGTGCACCAGGAGCTACCCTCAGGAAAGGGAAAGGGAATTCTTCCATGGTAAGTAATACTTGATAATAATTAATTTTAACACTTGGGAAGAAAAACCCTATGTGCAAGTAGAAATTAAATTATTTTGAGAGTAATTTAAGAAAATAAAATTAGTTATTTCTAAGGAGGAGAAGACATTTGTATCCTAAATAATGTGTGTATTTAATGTGCTGGTTAATAATGATGTTTCAGACTTGACAAAGGCACACCTTTTTCGTTTAGAATGTTGGTGAATATGTTCTTAGAATGCACACGGCAGCCCTTGGGGCAATATATAAGAGCTCCTGTTTAGGATTGCTTATTCTTACTGACATAAAAGCAGTTTTAAACACAGTTTGGCTAAGGCTGAAGTTTAATAAAACCGCCATATTAATCAGCAGCATTCCCAAACGGGGCGTTCTGTGTTTCCCAAGGAAAGCACGGCGGGATGCAGCGGAACACCCATCTGTCGCCAAGCCCAAACCAAACTGGAAGTGGCCTTGTACATGTTTCTGTGGAGCCCAGACATCGAGGCAGTGCTGGTGGCCATGTCCTGCTTCCGGCACCTCTGCGAGGAGGCCGACATCAGATGTGGAGTGGATGAAGTCTCAGTGCATAATTTTCTGCCAAACTATAACACTTTCATGGAGTTTGCATCTGTTAGCAACATGATGTCGACAGGTAAGGACCGTGAATCAGTTAAACACCTTTCTACCTGGATGATAAGACTGTTCTTCATGTTTGAGTTCTTCACACAGTTTGAGATTCTTGATTTGATTCTGCTCTGACTTCTCCTGAAATATCTCAATTTCTAGAATTGCTAGAAAGTGTAAAGAATTTGGGTGACTGAGTTCATGAGGATTTTACAGTGTAACAAGAAGCTGCCTCTTCTAAACACTTTAAGGGGATGAGTTCCTCTTAGTTCAGTAGTTGCTTTCAAAGATCCCAGATTTGATGTAGGTGGGTTTTCAAAAAACTGTTCTGTGCCCTTGGTAGGGAGAGCAGCTCTTCAGAAGAGAGTGATGGCGTTACTGAGGCGCATCGAGCACCCAACTGCAGGCAACACAGAGGTAAACTTCCTTCTCAGCTCATACACTCCTTGCGTGCACAGTGCCACAAGCAGTTTTGAAATTAAGTCTTGATTTATCTTCTTTCAGGCCTGGGAGGATACACATGCAAAATGGGAACAAGCTACAAAACTAATCCTTAACTATCCAAAGACCAAAATGGAAGATGGGCAGGTGACTATGAACTTTCCCATGGGTTCAACCTGTAGAAATTCAAAGTAACTCTATAAGCTTGTATATTTTAAGGAATCTGAATTTTTAATCTAGAAAATTAGTTTTGTAGGCAGGCTGAGATTCCATGAAAATATTCCAGAAAATTAATGGTAATCAGTTGTCTGCTTTGTTTCCTAAGAGACCAGGAAGTAATTTGACTTAAATTGCTGTGGAGGAGAATGAAGCTGAGGTTAAAAATTAAAAATAAATTGAAACAAAGAGTAGGGTAAACTGTGGAATAGTGCTAGAGAAACTCTGAAATCCCTTTCACTGAAAGTTTTTAGACAAGCCACTGACTGCCATGATTTAAATGTGCTTTATCCTGGTGGCAGAGCGAGGGATTGACTGGCAACCCCCTTCGGTCCTCTCTAGTCTTCCTTCTCCACCTCCCTGGAAACAGCCTCTGTACAGATTTCTGTTCCAGTGTCACAAAAAGGTGAACACTGTGAAAGATGAACATGTCCAAGGTGAATTTTCGGGCCTGGAGTTGTGGATGGCAGGATGTGTTACAGAGCACTTGTCTCTGCCGTGTGCGTAGTGGTGAGGTTTGAGCGCCAGCCCCTGTGTTGCAGGTCACTGAGAGCCTGCACAAGACGATTGTCAAGAGGCGGATGTCTCACGTCAGCGGGGGCGGCTCCATCGACCTGTCGGACACAGACTCGTTGCAGGAGTGGATCAACATGACGGGTTTCCTGTGTGCCCTGGGAGGGGTGTGCCTGCAGCACCGCAGCAACGCCGGGCTGGCCACCTACAGCCCCCCCATGGGCCCCGTCAGCGAGCGCAAGGGCTCCATGATCTCCATGGTGTCCACCGAGGGCAGCGTGGAGACGCCCGTCAGCAAGTTCATCGACTGGCTCCTCACCCTCATGGTCTGCAACCACGAGAAAGTGGGGCTGCAGATCCGCACTAACATCAAAGATCTGGTGGGCTTGGAGCTGAGCCCAGCACTCTATCCAATGCTCTTTAACAAACTGAAGAATACCATCAGCAAGTTCTTTGATTCCCAAGGACAGGTAAAGGGGTGATACGTTATCCGCGTTTCTGTCGGTTGTGTCTTTCACCTCGGTGATTGAGATGGGTCCCTGTTTGTGTTCTGTGCAAACCCCCTGTGAGCAGTGTGATCATGGCAGAACATGTTAATGAGCATTGTGTGTGTGAGTCCAGGCTGGATTTCACATCAAATAATTGAAAACATCCTTGACTTCTCGGTGAACTCTTGGGTACGGAATCTGTGAGAATGTTTGCGGAATGCTTATGTGTTGATATATTGAATCTGGAATGGATTGGAATTCTTTTGGCTTGGTGATAACCAGAAAAGCCCCTGTCCATGAGATTTTTGAGATGCTACAGTGTGTTATACCCTCCTTTTGGTTTTGTGTGTAAAGAATTAAGATCAGGAATTTTCTTCCTATAGGTTTTGTTAACTGACACCAACACACAATTTGTAGAGCAGACCATTGCTATAATGAAGAATCTGCTCGACAATCACACAGAAGGGAGCTCAGAACATCTTGGGCAAGCGAGTATTGAGACAATGATGCTAAATCTGGTTAGGTAAGGAACCCTCTTGACCTTCCTATACACTGTAATTACATTTAAGAAGTGAGTTAGAGCCTTCTAGTTTGTATCTTTTCTTCTTGCATCCATGGAGAAGCAGCAGCTGAATTTTCTGATCCTCCTTGTGGTTCTGACAACTTCAGTAATCATGGAGATCATTTGTGTAGCATCAAGTGCATTGCTGGAGAGTGACTTTTGTTCTTTAAAGAACTGACCATTCCATAGCTTGGCCCTATTCCTGTAAGCTTTCCTCGTTTCTTTCTTGTACATTGATGTTAATGGTTAAAAACCAGCTGAAGGGCAGATTTCTGTTCAGTTTTATACTGACAGAAAACTCCTTTGGCCAGAAGAAATTTGCTACTGGTCTTCAGCTGATGCAGGAGCAGGGTTGAAATATGAGGGAACACTACGTATTTAATCAATCTGTTTGCTTTTTTGTTCAGGTATGTGCGTGTGCTTGGAAATTTGGTACATGCCATTCAGATAAAAACAAAGCTCTGTCAGTTGGTGGAAGTAATGATGGAAAGGAGAGATGACCTTTCATTTTGTCAAGAAATGAAATTTAGGTAAGGATGACATTATGTAACACCTGGGGTGCTGTACTGTGGGCAAATGTAATTTTGTTTGGTTATATGGTTAAAAAAAGAAACAAAAAAACCTCCCATACCAGTATTGCTGGTGTAGGGATAGTTCCCTCATCTTTGTCTTCAGAATAATTCAGAGCCTGTTGCTACATTAAAACTTTGTTTTGATTGTGGTGATACTAGACACCTGTAACAATTCAGTGGGTCATACAGATCGGGGTATTGCTTGGGCTAACAATTAGTTCAGTTCATCTTCAGTGTGTGGTGCTTCAAAGAGTTCTTACACTGAGTTTGTAATAATTAAGAATGATGCCAGCAGTAATAAGTGTGTTTAAAAACAACCACCCCAAAACTAAACAAAACCACGGTAAAAAAACCCAATAAAGCTAAAGCAATATATTTATATGTGACAGGAACAAAATGGTGGAATATTTGACAGACTGGGTTATGGGAACATCTAATCAAGCAACAGATGAGGATGTGAAATGCTTGACAAGGTAAGAAAGAACGCTCTTCACCTGTTTGGGAAGTTGCTGACAGTATTCCAGGTGGCATTTAGTATCCATGCATGAGCTGGCTCCTTGGGCTTCCTTCAGCAGCAGTCATGTTAAGGAAAAGAAAAAATTGTAACTAAAGTGTTGGTGAGCAGAATTATATTAAACGCTCAGTCTTAACTGACGTGGCTCCTTTTAATACTTTTTCTGATTTAGCATTAGGATTGAGCTTTATCTTTGTGGTACAAATCATCAAATATTACACTGTTGAATTTATACTTGAATGGTTTTCTAGTGACAAATTGGATTGCATTTGTTGTCCTTAGGAGATACAGTACTTGAACCCGTACCACGAAATGTAAGAGCTGTTTTCGTGATGGACAGAACTTTAGTAAAATATCTTTTTTTTGTTTTTAACAATAAGTCTCTTTTTCACCTGCAGTTAGCTCTGTAACAAAAAGGGATTTTTCATTTTATTTTATTAAATTTTATTTTTCAGAGATTTGGACCAGGCGAGTATGGAGGCAGTGGTTTCTCTTCTCGCTGGGCTTCCACTCCAGCCTGAGGAAGGAGATGGTGTTGAGCTGATGGAAGCAAAATCTCAATTATTTCTTAAGTAAGTAGTGATTTTTAACTACTGGTTGATACAATGACTCTAAATAGAAGCACTGTATGACTTCTGTTACAAACTGTGGTTTTTTTCAGTGGAAATAATTGTATTGTCCCATCAGGAATTACCTCTTCGATGTCCCATTTCACAAATCTGTGCCTTCTAGGTTTATGGAAACGCTTTGATTTAGAAAATGATTAGAAAATTTGGCTTTGTTTCTGCTTAAAGCAGATGTGTGCTTCACTCGTGGCAGGGATTAGCTTGCCTTGATCCAGTATTTGTGGCAGTGCCGGCTGATCTCTGTTGGGAAGGGCACAGCTGGGACATGCCCGTGCCTGGAGGAAGCGTGCAGGCGTTCCCGCCAGGGCGCTTGGAGCAGCGCTTGGAGCAGCGCTTGGAGCCTGGGCTGTGCTCCGAGGGAGATGGGGCTGGGCGGGGAGGGGGTGTTCTGGGGTTCCCCGGCCGGTCTGCAGGCCGGGCTGTGCCACGCGGCTGTCCCCGCACAGGTATTTCACGCTGTTCATGAACCTGCTCAACGACTGCAGCGAGGTGGAGGACGACGGGGCGCAGGCGGGCGGCAGGAAGCGCGGCATGTCGCGCAGGCTGGCCTCGCTCCGGCACTGCACCGTGCTGGCCATGTCCAACCTGCTCAACGCCAACGTGGACAGCGGCCTCATGCACTCCATAGGTAAAGGAGCAGGGGCAACTGGGCATACCTGAATGCCTGATTAACACATTGGTATTTAATTTCTTTTTACATCTTCCTTAGTAGTTCTGGGTTCTTTTAATCAGGCTTGGGCTATCATAAAGACCTCCAAACAAGAGCCACGTTTATGGAAGTCCTGACCAAAATTCTGCAGCAGGGAACAGAATTTGATACGTTAGCAGAAACAGTGCTAGCAGATCGGTTTGAGAGATTGGTGGAGTTGGTTACAATGATGGGTGATCAGGGGGAGCTTCCTATTGCTATGGCTTTAGCCAATGTGGTGCCTTGTTCTCAGTGGGTAAGTTGATTCACACATTTTATTTCCTACATTTTTTTAAAATAGTAAGTCTTGAAATAAAAACTAATCAAATGTTAAGGGTATGACAACAGTCTGGTACAGAGAATAGAGCTGCAGTTGATGATAGCTAGGCCTTCTTGGGGTGTTCTTAAAAATTGCACTGATCTACATTCAGATCTTGATGATAAAATGCATTTTTGTACTAAATTTCTAGTTAAATGTCTAGGAATTATGTTTTATACAGTTATTATAATAAGTGGTGTTTGCTGTAATGCGGACACACAGAATTCTATTTGCTGCTCTAGATTTTAGCAAGATGAATTGGGCTTTGTTCTACAGCAGAGTAACTGCTTATCTGTCTGGATAACTGTTATGAATTGTATGACTGGATATCATTAGGCAGATTTTTAGACAAGCAGTAGCATAGGCAACATTTACAGAGACATTGTGCATGTGTACTTTGATATTTACCTGCCAGACCCCATAGCAAACATAAAGCATTAGTGCCAACTGCTTGGTGGTTCTTTCACAGTACTTTATTTTATACTTGCCTTGGTTCACTATGAGTCAAATTAACATTTCCCTCTCCTTCTAAGGACGAGCTGGCTCGTGTCCTGGTCACACTCTTTGATTCCCGGCACCTGCTCTATCAGCTCCTCTGGAATATGTTCTCAAAGGAAGTTGAACTGGCAGATTCCATGCAGACGCTCTTTCGAGGAAACAGCTTAGCCAGTAAAATAATGACTTTCTGTTTTAAGGTACATTATCGCATCTTTGTCTCCTACAGGTCACTTGGTTAACAGGAAAAGTTTAGCAATTTGAAAACACAGTTCCTGGTGGTTTAAAGATGGGAGACGAAGTCTGAGGTCTTGTTTGTGCTCCCCTATCCATTTAAAAAGCTGTGTACAAACAGATCAAGTGCGGAGTCACTGCTCTAGGAACGAATCCTGCTGGATATCGTGGTTGTTAGTGACCTATAGTTTTCTCCACACTGGAAATGAATTAATATACTTGTAGATATTGACCTCAGTTGTGTTCCAAGGGTGAGACTATAATATGCAAACTCCAGTTTTACAGGAATCTGGCTTATGCCAAAACAAATCAAGTGTTTTCAGGCTCTCGTAACACTTACAGAACTTTGCAGTGTTCCTGTGGATTGCTGTGTTAATCTGGCTTCCTATTCTTGTTTTTCTTGGACACAGGTATATGGTGCTACGTACTTGCAGAAGCTTTTGGAACCTTTACTGAGGACTGTGATCACATCTCCGGAGTGGCAGCATGTTAGCTTTGAGGTGGATCCAACAAGGTTTGAGATTCAAGGGGAGGAGCAAATGTATTTATCTGTAAACATGATTCGCTGGCATTGTAAATATAACAGGATTCCTTTTTCCTTGTTGCAAATATGTTTCTCATACTTTCATACTGTTCCACTCCTCACTTTTCCAGACACCTTACTTGTCTCTGCTGCCCTCATACCCAGAGAGGGTTGTTCAGAGAGTTTGCTGCATGTCCTTTGAGCCCTGAGAAAGCAAGGAAGAGAGAGAGCCCTTGCAGGACCTCTTCTCCTACTTGCTATTTCATACTTTTATGTAGGCCACTAATAAGGGGTTTCCAGCAGAACCAGAAAGCACCTATAGGTCAGTGACTGCAGAAGCAAGACAATGTGTGCATGGTGTGTGTAGTCTTTTTGCTTTAATTTCTCTTATCACTTCAAGACCTGGATTTAGTAGCTGTTGCTCTACTGCTCTGAATTACCTCTAACTCTTACAAAGATTATACGTATTTATCTCTTAAGTAGCTTACCCAAAGAATAGGCCTTCTTATTTATAGTTTAACCCTAAAATACCTGTGTATACCTCAAAAGTTCATTTCAGATAATCGTGAAACTGATAATGCATTTATCAGTTGGAATTGTGTATGCATGCCTTTGTATGGAATGGTCTGAGAGAATCCCATCTACAGCCTGTTCATTCCTGAGTTTTACATGACCTTTTATTTGCATCTTATGTGGTTCAAAATAGTGATGGAAATACTTTTGTGTAAAAGTATTTCCATAAGAACAGTGAGGAAATGAGATTGTGCCGAGCACGTCAGTGCAGCTTGTGTCCTGTGTTGCACTGCTGGTCATCCATGTGCGGGTCTGTTTCAGGCTGGAGCCCACAGAGAGCCTGGAGGAGAACCAGCGGAGTCTCTTGCAAATGACAGACAAGTTTTTTCAGGCAATCATTAATTCTTCCTCGGAGTTCCCACCCCAGCTGCGCAGTGTGTGCCATTGTTTATACCAGGTATGCCTGCAGTGGTTGCCTGCCCCTGAGCTTTGGGGTTTGTTTGTAGAATTCCAGCACTTTGGAGCTTGGGGCAGTACACAGTGGGCATCTCTTAAAGACTCTTCTCAGATACTTGATAAAACCCACAAATCTAAGTGTAGGGGCTCAGTGGTGTTTTAAGATTTGGGTTGGCAATGAGGAGGTGACTCAGTGTTGGGTTTTCAAGTCCCCCCATTCCCTGAGCTCCATCCCCAACTCTGTGCCCTGTCCCGTGTCCCTGCTCTCTGCAGCAGCTCAGCAGGCAGCTGAGCCCAGGGCCCTGCTGGGTCTCTCTTGCCGTTTGTGTGGTTCTGATGGATTTAGCTGCTGCTAAAAATCCCAGTTGGGATCCCCTCAGTGTTTCCAGTCCTGTTGGAGCACTGTGGAATGCTGTGCCTGGTGGAATATTGGAGCTGTGGTCTCGGTGAAGTGCTCCAGAAGAGCTACTTTTGACCTTTGGGCCATAGAGTATATCACAGGTCTAAAGCAAAGAAAAGAGATTTTCTGACCTGTGTGAACTAATGATGAACTAATTCTGGGTTAATCAGGGCAACCGCTGTGATTCCCAGAGCTTGGGAGAGAGGAGAGTGAGTTTATGTTGTGACTGTTGTGGTCTGGGGTGTTGTGAGCTCCTGGAATGAATCGGGCGTGCAAACACTGTGCCTTGTGTTGCTCTAACAGCTGAGTGGTTTCTAAAGCCATCGCTTTCTCCTCCTGACAGTGCCTGTGTTTAGGTTGGTGGGGGGTGACTTTGGGGTTTTCTGCTGTGTTTGGTTGCTGAAATCAGGAAATGGAGTGGGCAGGTTGGTCCCTGTCATGGCCACAGTCTCACATGTCAGTGGGAGAATATTTGAGTGTTGCTGAGAAGTCCCACAACAGCCTTGGTTGTTTGTCCAGTTATTGGATGTTACATTTTCCCACATCCGATCCCAGAATTAGGTTTATGTGCTGTTTCCAGGAGGTATCAAGATTATTGCCATTTCAGTGGTACAGTGCTAGAAATCATCTCTATGTAGACCATTTGTGATTCCTACCTGAAATGCAATTTCTAAAATGAGCTTACCAGTGGGCATTCCAGAGATTTTTCTATGGAAGCCTTTGCAAGTCTATTGGCTTTATTCTTGCCTTTACTGCATTTGGTAATAAGGGTAATTTGTTCCCAAAAGAGATGATTTACTGGCAATTTACTGGCAACTGATATACACTGATACTCAGCTTCAATGTTTACTGCTTTAGCTGTTTCTAGTAACACTTATATCCTTGTGCAAGTGTTCGTTCATCAGAAATAGTGTAGTAATTCATTCCGTACTTAAAATTCCCAGGAGTTTTGAAGAGTCCGGCCTTTATCTGAAAGCAAGTACAGTCAAGATCTGCTTTGGAAGTATTAATCCATTTTTATCATAAGAACCAAATAGGTGACTTTTATAGATAACTTCACTTTTAATAAGGTGAATGTGTTCTGTGCCAAGCACTAGTGTGAAAGTAAATGAGGCTGAATTTTGTGGGGTGTTTTTAATTCTTAAAGTTTTAAAGTAACTGGTGCGCAAAGAGTACTCACCAGGTGTGTCCTTTAAATGATTAGTAGCTAACTTTAATCAGTGTAGCAACATCACAAAAACGTGTCTTTAGGTGAATATCGGTGTCTGTGCCAGCTGGTGTTTCTGTTTTGGGAACAGAGCCCAGAGCCCAGTAAGTGTTTTCCTTTGGGAACATCAATAACTGACTCCTGTGGAAGGAGTCACCTGGCTCCTTCCAGGTGATGTGTGTTCAGGAGTGGGCTGTGGTGAGGAACAAGCCTGATCAAAGTAACTCCTCCAGAAAATTTGTGCTGGCTATTGCAGGAAATCCCCACAAACGTACATGAGTTTTCTTACTAAAGAAGGGTGGAAAATTTCCTGTACTGCAGTGGCTGGATGAGTGGAGTGTGTGTACAACTGCTTCGGCAGCCACTCCATGGGAATTACACAGAGAGAGGTGGCAGCGGTGCCACTGGTTAAATATTAATAGATCCTGCACAGCTTCCAGTTCAGCTTGGTGAGCACAATAGCTTTTACTGCCTGGTTGGGTGTGGGGTTTTTGCTTTTTACTCTGCTACATTCTCAGGTCGTAGGAATTCTGTCCCAGTTCCAGTGTGACCCTTAGAGGCGGTTTGAAGGTCGCTGTGTGTTTGCTCTCAGCTGCTGAGTGCTGCAGGCTGGCTGTGGGTCCAGCCCCAGCTGTGGCTGTAGGGCCTCGCAGGGATGCTCTGCCACCATTCCAGCCTGCAGGAAGGCAGTAGGATTGAGCTCCAGGATGTACCTCTGGCCAGGGAACAGTGCTCGGGGCTGGGGTGCTCTGGCTTTGCTCAAATCCCAGTGGAAATGGCCCAGAATTTGATGCTTCTTGGTGGGTCCCTTTGCATCACAACGAAATGCAGAAATAAGCACAATCATGTCAGATCTCTTGATCTGGAAATTTCTAATATTAACATAGACCTGCTGGCTTTTTTCTTCCTTTGTCCACAGAGTGTTTCATGGCAGTGTTAGTTCTCCCAGTGGGAATAACCCGGATGGTTTACAGGTCTAACTAAATTGAAGGACACACAGAGAAACAATGGGAAGATTTAAAACTCTAAATTTAATTTAAAAAGTAATATGTGTTTCAAAGGTATAACACTACTATTTTTGCTTTTGAAATTATTTGGGGATGGTGAAATACATTTGAAAGCTGAATATACCATTTAAGGCCCAATATTGTATATGACGAGCACATTGATGTGGTTTGACTTTTAATCTAGCCAGAAATAGTAGAAATGATTGAAATTCAACATTTGCTTGTTTTGTATTTAGTGCTTTGTAAATAAGATGTAATAAAACTGTGAAATAAAACCTCCATCATCAGTCTTTAGTTGATATATTTCATTTTCTGTTGGTTATGTTTGTAACATTTTACTGTGTAATTTATGTACAAGTCAACATTGGTTTTTTTGTTGCTGTATGTAGTTGGTGCTGTGACTTGTTTGTGCTCATCTCTGTTCTGTAGGCAACTTGCCACTCTCTACTGAATAAAGCTACCGTAAAAGAAAAAAAGGAAAACAAAAAATCAGTAAGTTTGGAGACCTTTTTATTAGCCATTTCTTTCAAAGCACAACAGAAATCCTTTGCTGTTTGTTCAAAATATCTTCACTTCAGTCTATTTGACCTCACTGTAAAATCATTCTACTAATTCTGGCACAAAATAGCTTTCATTTCAATTAACACTGGAATTAAGTTATATTTAAAATATTCTCTGTGTGCCTATTTGAGTAAAGAAAAGACATTTTTAACATTACTGCTTAGTGTTTAATACTCTGACTCTTCTAGCCTTGCCACCATCTTCAAATTAAAAAAAAATGCGGAAGGAAAATGTTTTCTTTGGTTTTGGGAAAAATCCGAGTCTGTTGAGCTGCTTTAACACTCTGGCAGATAACCTGAGCTTGCATCCTGGGCAAAGAACAATTGATAATTGTGGAGCATTGAAGAAAGCATCATGGGACATGTTTCTCATACATTTTCTTTTGTTTGCTTTGTGACTAAGCAAAAAAAAAAAAAAAAAAAATTAGCACTTGTATTTATTTCCTGAGAAAAGCAGATTTCCCATTTTAAGTAACTTGCTGTGTTAGAATTTGGATCTGTGGGTTTCTTTAGAGCGGTGTCATTAAAAGTTCATATTTATCATTTTCATTGGCAGTAATCTCAAAATATAAAGTATGAATAAACCAGGCAGAAAGGAAATTTAGACTTTTATTAAATACTCTCTTATTTTTGCTGTAACTGAGCAGAATAGTTATTGTGGTTACAATGCAAAATCTGTGGGCAAACCAGTATTTTACGAGAAAATACCAGTAATTGCATCCCAAGGTGACAGACTGGAGTTGCTGTTGAACCAAAGTGATTCTTGGTGTATTTTGTACTAATGGCTTTGTCTGGTTTAAGCAGCATGATTTGAGATTGCACTAGTTACGTTTTGAAGTATTTTACTAAAATGGGATTTGTTTGGTGTTTTATTTCTTTTAAGCTATACTGTATAATACCAAGCTTGCTAATTTTATTCTGTGAAAAGGTAGAATCTGACTCATTTTGATTAACCATTGTTACTCATTAAAATACACACAGATATTGATGCTCTATAGGACCACATGTTGCATATCTGAGAACTTTATTTTTGACAGGAAGCTTTGTCTTTCACTGTTCAAATTCAAGTGAAAGATACTCAGAGAATAGCTCTCCTCTCAGTAATGTGTAGTTGATTTCCTAAAAGCAAAGAGATTTCTTTTTTCTTACCACGTTTTCAGAATGATTTTTTTTCCCTTGATAGAAAATAACCATATTTTAAATATGTAGTTCTAGCAAATTCCTGCTCAGTGGTTTTGGACAGTGTGTGGGTAGGCAGAGAAGTGCACTGGCTACTCAGCTCTGGCTCATTGTCGTTCTGTGATAGTTCTGAAGAGTATTTCTGCAAATATGTCCTCCTCACAAATTTAAAATTATTCCTGAAACTTCACAGCATGAGTCTTACTGCTGGAGAGGCTCTTCTGCTCTATTGTGCCATTATAAGTACACAGTGAAAGACCCACTAATCCCAAGAGCATTGTGTGTATTTGATGGAAGGCTGTGCACACCTGAGCATGAACACGCAGCCCTTACCTGCTCCTCTGCCCTTGGCAGGGCCCGGGATGGAGGGGCAGCAGCTCCCAGATCCTGTCAGGGCCTGGGATGGAGGGGCAACAGCTCCCAGATCCTGTGCAGTAGCTGTTGTAGCCATTTCCCCTGGCAAGGAAGGGTGTGCAGCACTGAGGTGACGCCGGCTGGTGTGAGACCCCTCTGCCCCTCACTCCTTCCCCTGTGTTCTGATCCTCCGTGATGCAAGAGTCCGCTTGAATGTACTGAGCATGAGGGGTGTGGATTGAACGCTTAGGCTTGGCTTACCCTGCGAGGCTTTTTCGGCAGCGTCCCCTTCCCTCAATGCTGTGTGTGCCTCCCCCGCAGGTGGTGAGCCAGCGCTTCCCTCAGAACAGCATCGGCGCGGTCGGCAGCGCCATGTTCCTGCGCTTCATCAACCCCGCCATCGTGTCCCCGTACGAGGCCGGCATCCTGGACAAGAAGCCCCCGCCGAGGATCGAGAGGGGCCTGAAGCTCATGTCGAAGGTGAGCCCGTGTGGATTTTTACGTGCCCATGGTTTATGTTCTGCCTGCCTCAGTTCTGTTCTTTGGCGGGTATGAGAAAATGTAGGAAAACTTGTAGTTTTTTGTAGCAACCACCGTGGTTACAGAAGGTGCAGGTTCCACGCTGTGTTTAAACGCTGTGGCATTGATGTCAGAGCTCTCAGCGAGGTAAGGATGGCAGCAGCCTGGGTGGGGAAAAACTCCTCACCAAAATGCTGGAGAAAGGAGCGGGATTCCAGCCCTTCACTTGAACTTCTCATTTGAAAACAAATGACTGGTGTTGCTGTGAGCACAGTGAGGGGAACAGCCAGCACTGATTGAGTTCATACCACTGCTAAAGAAGGCATTTTTCCTGTCTTTAATTTCATTTGGTCATATTTCTTGTAAAAATGAAAAAAAGGTTTAGTGGTGGCACACAGATTCTTTGGCCTGTGCATATTATCCATTTTAAATGTTGAGGAATTATATTTTTCTTGAAATAGTTATGTGCTATTGCTTTTACTTGCCTGTCTAATTTCCAGGAAAAATAGTTAACATTTAATAAATGGTAGTTTGAAAGATGATTTATTTTCCTGATTTAACTCCAATAAAGTTCATAAATAAGTGAAGTGGTTTTCTAGTATTTAAAAGTATGAGAAATAAAAGACTTTGAAAGTGAATGTGTTTTAAATTATTTAGCTTATTGGCTTTTTTGTTGTCTGGCAGGAACAGTTTAACTGTGAATTACCACTACATTAAACCTGTGTGTCTTTACTGTCTTCTTACTGTTTAGATACTTCAGAGTATTGCCAACCACGTCCTGTTTACAAAAGAAGAGCATATGCGGCCTTTTAATGATTTTGTGAAAAGCAACTTTGATGCAGCACGAAGGTAAGGCCTGGGGCACTGCCCGAGTGCGTGGCGTGTGCAGGGGAGCTGAGAGTGCCCTCGCAGCCCTTTAATTTACCTGGAGTGCCCTTGGGAGATTTCTCTCAGACACCAATGGCTGTTCCTGGGTTTGAATTCCAGGTTTTTCCTTGACATCGCGTCTGACTGCCCAGCAAGTGACACTGTCAACCACAGCCTGTCCTTCATCAGCGATGGCAACGTCCTGGCCCTGCACCGGCTGCTCTGGAACAACCAGGAGAAAATCGGCCAGTACCTTTCCAGCAACAGGTGAGGCCTCGGAGGTGGGAGGGAGGGAGTTGCTGATTGGAAATGTGTCATAGAATCATGGAATGGTCTGGGTTGGAAAAGACCTTAGAGCTCATCTTGTTCCAATGTCAGGGACACCTTCCATGATCCCCGGTTACTCCAAGCCCTGTCTTGGACACTTTCACAGCTTCTCTGGGCAACCTGTGCCAGGGCCTCCCCACCCTCACAGGGAAGAAGTTATTTCTAATATCCAGTCGAAACTTAGCCTTCTCAGCTTAAAGCTGTTACTATTTGGAAATACTCTCCTATGCTTCTCTTATTACTGAGAGGAATGTCAGTCTTCGTTGAATACTCTTTTTATTTTTTTTTTTTGAAAAAAGAAAATCCAGCCAGCTCCAGCCTGTTGGTGGGCAAAAAAAGTAGGAATTGCTGAGTAAAGCACTTTTCTTACAAGGAATATGCTGTTTGCAGGGACCACAAGGCTGTTGGACGACGACCTTTTGACAAGATGGCCACTCTTCTTGCCTACCTGGGACCTCCTGAGCACAAACCTGTGGCAGATACACATTGGTCCAGTTTAAATCTCACTAGTTCCAAATTTGAAGAGTTTATGACGAGGTAATGAGATTGGGGTGGTGGGGGCACACAGTGGGGGCTTCTAGACTTCACCATGTGTGGAGCTGTGAGCAGTTATTGAGGCTCCCGCTGCTGTTTTGAAGGGGAGTTTAAAAAGCCGAGTCTGTGTAAAGCTTTTAGATTTCTGAGTAGATTTTCATTAAAAAAACTAAACTGGGCTCTGGAGATGGCAGTAACATCTGTGATATAATGAAGGCTTAAGATTGTGTGAACTTAATATTTTTGTTTAAAGATGCAAGTAAAGAGGGTTTGGTGGTTTTTTTTTTTTAATTATTATTTTTTTGAAAGGTAGTTGTGAAAGTTGATGTCCATATATTGCTTTTTAGGCATCAGGTACATGAAAAAGAGGAGTTCAAAGCACTGAAAACGTTAAATATTTTCTACCAAGCTGGGACATCCAAAGTTGGCAATCCTGTTTTCTACTACATCGCTCGGCG
Organism: Oxyruncus cristatus; assembly: GCA_013399855.1. NCBI lineage: Eukaryota > Metazoa > Chordata > Aves > Passeriformes > Cotingidae > Oxyruncus > Oxyruncus cristatus. Next base: position 955,629 of record VXAY01005810.1, read on the forward strand.
GTAAGAAACCTTTCACCTTGCCAGTCTGAAATAAACCTGTAAATCAAAAGTATCAAGTGTGTATAAGAGACACCAACTTTGTAACAGCCAAGAATCTGAAAATAGCTTATTTGTTAAATTTCCTGATAGTATTTTTGAGTTGTTTCCTAAACCAAAACTGTCACAGTTTTTCAGCCCAGGAGTATGTGAATACCTGTGGAAAAACACTTAATATTTTAAATGCATTTTATTAATTTTCACTGTCTGAAGTAAACTACATCTACACCACATCGCTGTTAACCCTTTATCGGTGATCTTATCAGTGTTATTTTCTGAAGTATGAAATGAGTAACAGGCTAAAACTTGGGATAACATTTCTCAAAGTGGTCCCTGTATCTCATTTTAAGGAGTAATACAAGTACTTAGAAGTTTCACACACAGGCATGGCTGTGATGTTGCTTCAGTTCGACCATCATGGTCTAAGTTTTTTGAAATGTTTGGGGTCTGTGGAAACAGCACAAAAGTAATAAGAGAAGCAGATGTTGATGTATGAACTTTGCAAAAGAGTGCATTTTTCTGGTTAGGCAACATTTTGAAAGTTTTAAGTCTTCCCTGCTTTGGAAGAGAGTGATTCACTGCAACAAATAGCATGTGCTGCAGTATTGGAGAATTTGGGAAGAATGTCCCAAGGTCAGTATTAGACAGGTTATGGTCAACTAAGTCACACTTCTCTTCCTTAAAGGAAAATCAAAATTAAATAAACTAGTTTTATTTACACTAATACTTGCAGTTGTAAAGCTGCAAGTAGAGTAAGGCTGTAACTGCAGCTTGGTGTCTCAGTGTAGTTACTGAGTACCTGCACCATCAAATCCCTGGAGGACAGTGTGTGGAGAGCAGCTTCCATAGTGATTACACCAGGACCAGGAGTCTGTCGTGGTGTTATTAAGACAAGGGAGATCCTTGTGCTCAACCCCAGGTGTGGTCAGAGGCAGCTCTGTGGAGAGGGATGGGCTGCTGCTCCTGTTCTCTGACTGCTGCCTTTGCTGTGACGGTGTTGCTGGTGGGGTGTGTACTGGCAGCAGGGGGGGCTGGTTTTGGGGCAGGTGTGGAGGTTCTCCCCAGCCTGGGTGTCACTGTGGCACTTTGGGGTGCTGGCAGAGCCCCTGGGGGTGTTCCTGCTCTGGTTGTTGCCAATGTACTTTGTGCCAGTGGGGCTCATAGTTTGCTTCTGCTCTTATCACTGTGGTTTCTGCTGGTGGCAGCTGAGCCTGTGCTGGTGGAGCTGCCCATGGCAGCAGGGCTGGGAGAGTTCCCGTGGCTGCTCTGGCTCTTGCTGCTGCTCCTGTTGCTGGTCTGTAGTGCCAGCAGGGTGCTGGCTGGGCTGCGGCCCCTCGCTGCTGGTGTGCTGAGCTGTGTCATGGCAGCAGTGGTTGTACTCCCTGGGGACTCTTGTCTGAGCTGCCTGGTGGGGTGAGGTGGGAAGAGTTTTGGATGGTGGTGCCAGTGTTGGTCCATAGGGTGCTCCGTGCTGGCTGTGGCACCGCTGCTCATGGTGCCAGTGGTGACAGTGGCACTGCTGCTGCCACTTCCAGTATTGTCATGAGGTGGTGAACGTTATGCAGAGCCTTGGGAGTTCCTGTGAAAACATGGAAAGAAACAGAGGAAGCCACTTCCTTAGCAGCATCTTCTGTTTGTATCTAGCAGTTTAAATAAATAGTCAATACATGCTTGCAAGCAAGTCATTCTTCAAATTGCATGTTTCTAATGAAAGCAATGCTCAACAGGCATGTAAGATCTTTTCAATTAATTAAAATTGTAGATCCTTAATTTTATTAAATTTTTCATTGTTTTCAGTAGTGATTTTTACTCTGTAGATTGAGTTACACACCTCCTTTGACTGGGGAAATTGCCTTCCTTTAACTTTTCTGCATTTTCAACACCCTTGACTCTTAAATGGACTGGAAGAACACAAGTTGAGTAACATCACTTATCTTCTGTCCTGATTTTCTGTCTTCAAAAGCCACACAACAGTCCATGAACCTGCATGTGGGCTGACAGAAGGGGCTGTCCCTGAGAGAAGCTTGGATGCCTTTTTCCCCTGCTTTAATTTCTTTTTCTTTTTTTTTTTAGCGAGATCCCTAATGTTTAAGTCCCTTCCACACACAGAGTGAGAAGTGAAGGTAGTCTTTGGAATTCTCTTAAAAAAATTCTCTCCTTGCCACATTTTTCTTCTCTGTTTTGTTCCATTAGACACAGTCTTATTTCATGTCAAATAAAACAGAATGCCTACATTGTTATCCTGTCCTGTTCAGACAAGAAATTAGGCATATAAATGTGGAGAACAGTGATAACCCATCTTAAGAAGTGACTGTGCCTGGCAGTGATCCAAGGCATCCTTATGTATTCTGTGCAGACCTGAAACATGTGGGGTGTTTGTTTGCAGAGCAAGAAATGGTTATTTCATCTGAAAAGAAAGAATTTCTGGAAGTAAATGGACACAAAATTTGCCACACGTGTTTGCCAGGCCCAGCTCTCTTACCTGCCTCTCTCTGAAAGAGGAAAGCTGAAACAGTCCACATCTGGCTCCCTGAGCAGAGCCCTCCTGGTACCATCTGCCGTGTGCTCCTGCCCTCTGACAGGGCTGGCAAGGGCAGGTTGCTGAAGGCTCTGCGCGGGGATATTAGTGACAGTATTGTTGTACTTTGGCAGAAGCCCTGCTCTGGGGGGAATGCTGCCTTTCCCTGGGGCAGCTGCACGTGCAGTTCTCCTGGCGAGGCTGTTGTCAAACCCAGCAGGACAGGCTTTGCTCTGGGATGATGCTCTGGCATCTTCTCTTGTCGTAGGGACGTGGCTAAGTGGGGCTTATTGGGGGTGTTTGTCGTCTGGTTGTGAGCCAGCTGTTGTGTTTTTAAGGTGTGAAATGTGGAAAAACTGTTCAGATTGGAGCTGCCAGCATGTTTGAGGGCTTGCAGCAGGCTGGGGTTTTTTGGGGTTGTTTTTTCCTTTTTTTTTTTTTTTTTTGATAGTTTGTGGTCTTGTTGCTAGGGCGTTGTTGAATCATTTTACTGATATATCTGGATCAGTTTGCATCGTTCTTGTGCTGTGAAATTTAATTCCTTCTGTCATCTATCTTCACATTTTGTTTCCTGGGTAACAGCCCGGCTTCTGGAGCCAGTGCTCTTCTGTTTTTAAGCCCTATCCTGTTACTAAAATGATCCATAAATCAATAAATATTGATCCTGAACTACTGCCATTAGGTTTTAAAGCTGCTCCCAAACTAATTAATAGGAATACAAACCTCTGAGTTATTGCTGCAGAGCACATCAATCCCACAGCAATTTTACCCTTTCGAGAGCGAGCACTGAGCTGTTAAAGGTGTGCCTGAGCATTTTTGGGTATTTTGAGTATTGCCCTGAAATGAGAACTGGTTGTTTTGGAAGATAATTTCATTGAGAACAGGTTATTTGGTATTTCTGGTGCTCTGAGCGAGCAGCATGTTTACAAACCAGGCCCTGGGTTTAGCTCAGTGTGACTGCACAGTTGCCCAGCAACAAGTGCTCGGCTGCCTCCTCCAGCTCCCTTATCGACTCATTCGTATTCCAGAAAAATACAGGCAAGCCTAAATTCCAGTCTGCTTTATTGAGAACAGGCTGAGTAAGAAGCCCTGGTGCTTGCCCCCAGCAGGGTTTGGGCAGGAGCACAGCTCTGGAACGTGGCAGGGCCGGCTCACTCAGTCTCCAGCTGCAGGTTTTGTGTCCCAGCTTCCCAGTCCTGTACATGAATATGGAAACACCCCCCACTTCCACTTCCAGGCTTTTATTAGCATGCTGAAGACTGAAGTCTGGGTAGCAAGTCCTTCAGGGGGAGGGCTTGCAATTTGCCCCAAATAACTTCTGGAAAACAAGGTTTTCCTATTGCTCTTCACTGAATGGTCTCGTTGTGGGGGAAGCGTTCTCCGCGTGTTTAAAGTCGGTTCCGTGGAGGTTTTTTTAATGCAGTAGAATTTGGCATCGTGTGTTGATCCTGCAGCAAAGACACGTGGAGTATTTAATGTAACTTCCTCAAATCAGGTGGTTTAGTCACAACCCTTGCTCTGTGATCAGCCCTCCTGGCAAGCCAAGCTGCTCCCCCTGTGTGGGATGAAGCCATATGAATGAGAGAGTTCTGGGAAGACGGACTTCTGAGCACCATAAGTAGGCTGGGGCTGTGTTACAGTCAGTCAGCACTCAGCAAATGCATGGGCTGCCCAAAGAGAGTGGCAGGCAGGGGCGTTCCAGGGATTTGCAAGTTCTAAAGGGTAGGTCGGGGAAGGAGAGTCCCAATGTTATGATCATGTCATCAGCTTATTACTGTACAATATTAGGGATACATCAGTACCAAAATAATATAATTTAACTATAATTTCCCCCTATAAGACATGAAGAGGGAGCCAAATGTCTGCTTGAAACAGGTTTGTGTAACAAAATATTAACTATTCAGTGGTATTACTCTGCTTATTTGAAAAGAAGCACTGACAATAATTCAGTTCAATACAAACATAACTTTATTACTTAAATGCCAATGAAATAACTGTACAAATCCATTGTGTAACATTTACTGTTAGAAATTAAAACACATTTCTGGTTATAGAAATACTGTTCACAGTTGGAAAGTTGTGATTTCTCTGATACCAGTAGTTGTAAATGGTTTACAGCCCCCATTGACACCTTAGGAGAAACAGGTAGAGGACTCCAGTCTCAGTTGTGAGGTTTTCTGGGTTTTGTAGCACCCTCATGCTACAATAACTGGAAATCAAATGGCCTGGAATGAATGGAAAACATTGTATAAGATCTGTAATATTAAGTGAGTAATACTTTTTCAATTAACTTGTTCTTCAGTTTTCATTTCATGCTGTTTGCAAAACTTCATCTGTAGTATATCAGGTACCTTTGCCATAATTTAAGTAATTTTCCTAGGGTGGACAGAACCATGCGTGCAACTATTTCTACTCGCTGACGGTGCAGATGGCGAGGAGAAGAGCATCCATGCTCGCCCGTGGAAGGCAGGGGTGTGGGCACGTTCAATGCCATGGACTCAATTAATTCTCTGTGAAGCCACCAGATTCAGGATTGTTTCAATGACAGTTCGCCAACTAATTGCTTAATTGATTTGTTACATGACTTGTGTTAGAAATTGGCTGATATTTTATTTTACTGGTAGTAGTTTGCTACATTCTGGCTGATTTGAGATATTCTTTTAAGCAGAATATATTAACATTTCCGGATGTCACTGGATGTAAAGTTAAGGCGTTCCATGTCGTTAATTTGGGCGGATAACTCCCTGGTGTTGGAGTGTGTCATGGCATTGAACATCAGGTGTTTTCCTCTACTTGTGGGGGTTTTTTTGTCTTTTTTTTGTCTTTTTTTTTTTTACTATGGAGAGAGCAATAACTTGCCTGCAGTGGAGACAGAGCAGAAGGATACTGGCCCCTACCACTTTCCCATGCTGCAGTTGGACCATGTTGCCTTCTCAATTTACACCCTCTTAGCAGATATCATGGCGTTGTCATATTTAATTCCTAAATTCAAGACTGTTGTTCTTCATATTTAAAATATCCTAGTACATATGAAGCAAACATAGATACACATGCTAGCAATTTTGCTCAGGAATAACTTCTTATTAGTGAAACAGCTCAGTTTAGTTTTCCTTTATTTTTTTCCCTTCCCTTTGCATGTTGTCATAACTTACAGAGCATCTGTGCTGCTATATTACAGGAATTGCTCACTGGCAAGTCAAGCAAGACAATGCAGATATGATACAGGCCTTCTGTTTTTTTTCCAGTTGTTGAATGACAAAGTCATACATAAAATCAGTACTTAAAATTCTGATGTGTTTATTCTGTGCAAGTAAAATGAAAAATTTAAATACAAAATAAGCACATTTTAAAAAACAAAATAATAGGTTAGTTGTACTCAATTAAGACATATGAAAATAAGTAGCAGCTTAGTATCAAGACATTAGTGTGCACGTCTTTAAGAACTGTTATTTTCTTTAGAGCAGAGTCAGAACTCTGAATTTCTTGTATTTTGATTCATTATTTTGACTGGATGTCTTGACTCCAGCTGTGTATCACAGGAGCACACTGGGTGGTCTCCCCAAGGAACGAGCCCTCAGTCGACAGCCACGGCCACTGCGTGGAGCACGACAACGTAAAGCAGGGAGAGCTGCCAGGTGCTGGCTCGGGAGGGCACGCGGGCCTTGGGGGCGCCGGTTGTGGCGTCCTCCTTCCTTAAGGTAGCGGTTGTGCTGTGAGGCATCTTGGAGTAGTTTGTTGGCATTCCACTGGTGATGCTTAAAGTCATGGGAGTGGTGGCTGATCCTGTGGAGTTGCCCTGGGTTGGATCCATGGCGTGGATCGTGTGCGTGGCTGCTGCTTCCCGGGGGCCGCCGTCCCTCGAGGTCAGGCCGTCGGGGTGGCGGAGCAGGGGCTGCTCCGTGCTGGGGAACAGAACCGTGTGGCTTTGGGTGGCCAGGGGAGTGACTCCCTTGGCTTTCAGTTGTTTGTGCGTTTTGGTCACTTGGGTGAGTTCGGCTGCCTCGGGAGAGGTGGCTCTGTCTGCTGCCTTCATTCCTTTGATCAGGGGGCTGGAGTCCCCGGCCGTGGGCGCAGCCGAGGCGGGCGCGGCGCTGGCCCAGAACCCGGCCTGGTGGGCACAGGGAGCCCCCAGAACACGGGCAGCTGTGCCCTGCACCCACTGCAGCACATAAGGGATGTTCTGTTTGTCACTGCAGGACCAGGGGTTGTTGTATAGAGTTACTACCTGCAGCTGAAGGAGCTGGTCAAAAGCTTTGTCAGGAATGTACGAGAACTTGTTGTTGTGCAGGTAGAGGCTTGTGAGGTGTTGAAGTCTCACCAGAGTTCCCGGGAGTATCTGGGACAAGAAATTGTTGGATAGATCCACCGTCTCTATGTTGTAGGGGATATTGGTGGGAACTGTCCAAAGTTTGTTGCTGCTGAGATTGAGAAACTTGAGACTGCTCATAGTGTTGTTGATCAGGACAGCTCTTTCTACCATATTCCTGGAAACATCGAGCACTCGAAGATTCCACTGGTAAGCTGTATCAAGTTTCTGAAGAACTTTAATGTTGTTGTTTGTGGCATATAATTCCCATAAGGATTTAGGCAGATGAGCAGGAACATTCTTGAGCCAATTATTTGAAATATCAAGGGTCCTCAGATTGGTGAACCTCGTTAGCTGATGATCGAGATCTACAAACTGGTTAAAGGACAGATTTAAATATGTAAGGTTGTCTTGAAGTCCCTGGGGCAGTACAGTTAAGTTTCTGCCTGAACAGTCCACATTCCTGTCGTTTCCTGAGCATGTACAGCTAGAAGGACAGATACCCAAACCAGTGGGAAGGAAAACCAGAAGGACCAGCAGACAGGTAGATGTATTCGATATCTGGTATTCCATTGTTGCCTGGAAATAAATATACCAAAATGACACCCTTTAAACCCATGTAATACATTTTATCTCTGTATAAGGGTTGTCTGGGCAATGGCCACTTGCAGGAGAAATTAAGTAAAAATATCAATAACCCCCTTTGAGGCACGGTCCTTTTTAGAATTGTTCAAGAGAGACTTCACAAAGCATCCCTTCAGCCTGTCATGTTGTCTGGCAGAATGAGACTTGTTTTTTCATCTCCCTTTCCCCCTCCAGCTCAAATGAGGGCTTTCTTCCGAAAATGCAAGTCTCTTCCAAACGTTATACAATGTCTGCTTCTTGTTTTTAGTGATTTCAAGCCTATATTATGTTTGGAATAATGTGTTCTTTTATGGAGGATGAAAAAATGGCTGTCAACTGGATCTGCTTCACAAATCTCTGCAGTAGTGTAGCAGTCCCCCCCATCCAGGGATGCTGTTTGCTTAAGTAAAGTGGTTAAAATACATCTTAGAAATGTAGTTTGAAACGCAAATTCCATGTTCATGCTCACATGCACATTAGTATTTTTCCCTCCTTACAGTGTTAATCACATTCTCAAAGCTGGTAACACATGTCCAGAGCCCGAATTGCTGTTAGTAAGAAATCTCTGATACTGCAGCAAATTTCTGGTGCAAGCATCTGTCAGCAACTCCTAATTCCGCTCCTATTTCCGTCTCTGATTCCGTAGTAGGTTTTTGTGATTAAAAACAAAAAACCACAAACTTACCGTGGTCTCCTGCAGTATCAGCACATCGTTTCCGTGATGGATGGGAGCTTAGAGGTCGCCTTGTTCTGGAGAGCAGCTCCAGAGGCTGCCGGGGGCTGTGCTTGTCTCCTCAGCTGCATCGTGTTCCTGCGCGCGGCTCCGCAACCACCTGATCCGCGGCACTGCAGAGCCGTGGGGCTGGTGCACAGCAGAGCATGGCCAGGAACCTCCCTGGGCTTTGGGAGCAGGAGGGGACTGCTGCACAGCTACAGAGCAGGCTGTCAGTGCTCCACGCAGAACTGCTGCACAGCTACAGAGCAGGCTGTCAGTGCTCCACGCAGAACTGCTGCACAGCTACAGAGCAGGCTGTCAGTGCTCCACGCAGAACTGCCCCACAGCTACAGAGCAGGCTGTCAGTGCTCCACACAGAACTGCCCCACAGCTACAGAGCAGGCTGTCAGTGCTCCACGCAGAACTGCCCCACAGCTACAGAGCAGGCTGTCAGTGCTCCACGCAGAACTGCTGCACAGCTACAGAGCAGGCTGTCAGTGCTCCAAGCACGGCACGTCAGTGCCTGCAGGAACGCGCCAAGGGAAATGTCTGGAGGCTCCTGGAGCCTGAGCTGTCATTACTCCATGTAGTGCTTCTGTGTGAAAAGTCAGGGTAGTTGTGTTCTTGTTTACCTTTGATTAACCTCTCCTCGTGTAATAGAGGTTAATGTTAATTTAGGCTTCCTATCTTAATTTTGAAGCTACGCTGCCAGAATATGTGTTCATAATTTTAAAGTACTTTTCCACTCCTCAGATCAGGCTATCACCGTATTGTCAGTTATAATGTAGCTCAACTTGTAGGATTTTACAGATTTTTACAGGAAATCTCTATCTGAATTTCTTAAATAATATGGTAAGAGTGTTTGTAGTTTATAAAGCTATAAATTCTAACAGGTTCTAATGCAATGAGCCTTAAAAAAAATCTTTGTATAATTGTAGTGCAATTCTTTAGGCATACCCAGCCATACAGCTTATGTAAACTGTAAAAAAATTATATTTTCCTATGGCCATTATGTGCACAGCAGCCAGGAATTGCACTTTATTGGTGGTAGTTTAAAGATTTTGAAGTTTATTTTGTGCCCTGTGCTGCATCCACAAATCTGTTCCCTCCTCAAGCAAACTCAAAACTGTGCCTTTTTGCAGGACTGTCATGGAAAGTTAACTTCAGCATCTAGCAGCTTTTTTCTATAAATATGGATATTCAACACAGGTAAAAAAATATAAACATTAATTTATCTCTGAGACCACCCTGCTGCTTCCCACCCAAAAATTAGCTTAGCAGAGGCTGGTATTAGGGAGTGAGCTTTGCTGGTACTCAAGGCCCAGAGAAGAGCATGTAAAGCACTTGGGACACCTTGAGTTCAAAGCAATCTGATATCCATGAAACACGAAATGAATTTTTTAAGGCTGTATTAATAATTGAAGACTTTCAGAAAATACTGCTTCAGAGGAAATCAGTGAATGTGCACAACTAGTTCTGCTTATCATCTGCCTGAGCGTGCTGCAAACTTTCCAGTATGCACAACAGTCCAAAGGCTCTAGGTACAAGAAAGCCTTTTTGTAATTGTTCTTCAGGTGCTTGGAGTGATTTGGGCTGTTTAGTGACCATGATATTAACTGTTCCCTCATACGGTTCTCTGCTTTACCAGACTGTAGTGTGAAGGGACTGGAGATTTTATACCAGTCAACTCTTAGCTCATATTTGACCTAAAGGAAATCTCATTCCCAGTAGTAAAGAACAACCTCTGGCTGTTGGAGGATTTGGTTGGTACCTGTAATCTGCAGGTACCAGGTTGTTACCCTGGGACAGGCAGAAAATGGGCCTTTATATGAATCCCAGAATGGTTTGGGTTGGAAGGGACCTTAGAGCTCATCTTGTTCCACCCCCTGCCATGGGCAGGGACACCTTCCAAACCTTGGGGCTCCTCTAAACCCCATCCAACCTGGCCTAGAAAACTTCCAGGGATGGCAGATGGTTTAGACTTTGTTTTGAATTTGAACCTCTGTATCTAGGCAAATACTTAGTTGGGCTTTAAGTGACCAAAACATCTTTGAATTAGAAAGCTTTATTAAAATGAACTGGAATTCCTTGCATTCACTTACACAGCCCGGTGGAGCAAACACTGCTTAGGAACCTGAGGCCCTCTGAGGCTGTCTTGGAGCTGCATTTCTCTGTGTGCGTTACAGGGATCCGTCTGTCCTGGCACATCCAGGAGTGTGTGCTCTGGCTTCTGGAGTCTCTGCAATCTCCAGCTCCAGATAATGAGTGGGCACAATTTGTATTGTCTGTGGAAATTACTTGCTTCAGGCAGAAGCAGGTTGTTCCCTCTTGTGAAAGCTGAAGTTGGGAAACACCAGGGAAATGCCTGTGCCGTAGCCTCTCCGTTCTTGCATGCCTGAACTTCTCTTTTTTTCACTTAATTGAAAAATACTTAGCTTAAGAAGAATGTGGAGTATTCTGTAAATTACTTTTGGCAGTCTCCAAAGGGTGTTCTGGCTGGGGCAGTGGTTCGTGAATCTCCTGAACAAGGAGCTCAGGTGGTGGGGGCAGTGGTTCCTCTGCTTCGGAGTGAAATGCCAAGTGCTTGCTGGGATCTGAGCTGGGATCCTCAGGGGGTTCCCTGAGCCAGTCTGGTGGAGGTGGCAGGTTGTGAGACTCAGGTGGAGGAGCATCTGGGTGAGGACAGGAGTCGCCTGCAGCGGTCACTGTTTCTGAGGAGGGAGCTGGAGGTGGGTCTGTGCTGGGAGCTGCTGTTCCGGCTCCGGAGCCGTCTCTGGCTGGGGGAGGCAGCTGGCCATTCTCATTGCTGGTAGTTTGGTGGGATGGGTTCTCTGATCCAGTGGGATCCTGCTGTGAGTTTGGGCCTTGTTTCAATTTCCAAGGCAGCATGAATAAGACTGATGACCGTTTGTTGTCCTGGTCAGAGTCCAGGAAGAGCTCTGGAGTGTCTCCATCGGCGAAGGGAGAGCGGCCTGCCCAGTGGGAATGGGCCAGAGCAGGCCCAGGCCTCACGCAGCATTTCCACAGGAGAATTACAATAATTGCCAGTATCATACCAAGCAAAATGATGCCAATTAGCAGTGCTGCTACCCAGCTGCCATCGCCAGCTTCTTCCTCTCCTGTGGGGACCGGAGGTGTTGTAACAGCCAGTGCTGGGCCAGATTGGTGTAAACTGGGTCCAGGTGTTGCTGTGGAAAGGGACTTCCAGATTTCTCCATAGAAGAGAACCAGGATGACCTGGTTGCTGGCCATTTCCCTCCAGCCTCATTAAATGTGTCCTCTCCTAATGCAGGGAAGAAATAGAACAGGGTAACTTGAAAACTGCATTTGCTGTATGGTTACACTTTACTGCCTCCAGGCAGTTTTACATCAATACCATTGTAGTGAAACAACACTTGACCCAATGTTTCAAATTTCGAACCTATTCCCATCTGCGTGATCAGCAGGTTTGCCACTGACTTTACTAATAACAGCAGATTTTCAACATTATTGATTATTGTAATTAAGTGACTTTTTAAAAGTCACTGTTATTATCTTTTTTCACCTTATCAGAAAAAGGCATCAGCAGAGCAGTCCTAACAGGGCTTCAAAATAACTTTTGTCAGTCATGTAACTGGTCTGCAGCACTGGCAGCAGGATTGACACACGGTGTTGTCAGGAGTGAAGAAATGGCTTGTTGTGATGAATATAAGCTGAGGCCAAAGTAAAAGGCTCTTCACAGATCTCTTAAATCACAGATCTGGTATTTCCTGTTCTCACCTCTCTTCAGCATAGCAAAATATTTAAAAGTTTTCCAAGTACTGGTGCTCTAGTGGAAAGCATTCTAATGGTAAACTGTTTTATAAATAAATTCCTGCACAGGGCAGTGAAGGAGATTGTACAAATGTTCGGTTGTTGGCATGAGACAGAATTTTTTTTCTCGTACTGATTAGAGTTCAGATATCTGAGCATCTCCTTATGAAGTAAATGATATAAAATCCCTCCCCTACACAGAACTTTTCCTTCTGAAATTGCTTTCGTGCAATTTGAGCTAATTCATTAGCTATTACAGTGCTAGTTCTGTGAAGCTATTTCTGGGAAATTAATATGCATGACTCTTTATGGGTTTACAAATATGCAAAATCGAATTTTAGATGCAACAGTGTAAACACACATGAGTAGTTAATTAATGCATCTTGAGAACATCAGGATCTAAATTCTGTCAGGTTTGTAAGAGGTTAAAATGATTCAATTGAATTCTTATTCTGCTCACCTCTTTTCAAAAGAGAGACAAATAACACCTAGATGTAGACTTCATGGTAATTCATAGTAACATCCCCAAACAACATATTTGAAACCCTCATGCTTTTAAGATACAGACATTCAACAGGAGCTCCAAACACACCCCAAAGCTGGGATGTGCACGGTGCTGAACACGGTGCAGCTCCATTTCAACCCAAATAATACAAATCCTGAGCTTTTCCGTGTTGATCCTTACCTGTACGTTTGTCTTCTCTCAAGTAAGCATCGCCTTACTTTGTTATTTGAAGGCTCAGGAGGACAGAGGCTGTGCTCAGAGCTGAGCTGCTTAAAATGGCCCCTTTCCTGCTGAAGCCAGGGCAGCTGAGAGGAAGTTGGCCAACACTGGCTGCAGGAAGTGTCGGGAGCGGGGAGCTCACAGTGTTACCGCAGAGCAGACTGTTCTGCTCGGCTGTACTGGGCTGTTATAAATGTGTTAGTGGCTTTTGCCACGTGACAGACACGTGTGTGGAAATTCATAAAGACTCGTTTGCCTGTCTTTGTAGAAAATAGTTACCGTTTCTTCTGTATGAGTCAAAACCTGTGCAAATTTGGGCTGGATTGGAATCACTGGTGTAGTTTCAGTGGTGGGTTATTAGTGGAAAGCCAGCCTTGGGCAGTGAGTCATGGCACGCTGTCTGATCATGGGGGGCTGGCTGCTTACACATCTTCAGTGCAGTAGTTGCATTAAGAGGCAGCTGAACTCCAGAGTCACCCTCGACCTGTCCTCCTCTGTTGTTTTTCTGTCTGGACCGTGTTGGTACCTGCTGCCATCGTTAATGGGGGGCTCTGCTCTGAGCAGCTGCTTCCCACTCTGTTGTTGTCCATCCCATGTAGTGTAACTCAAACTGCTTTCTTTTGTCTCCCTGACCATTTTTGCCTGGAAAGGCTGCCTGATGAAAAGAAGCCCACACCAAATATGTGCTCATGGCATTTTGCAAGTGTGTTCTTCCAGTGGCTGCTGATGGATTGCTCCATAGCTTCTTCATCTTCTCCTGCCTTTCCTGTTGTGCCTCTCTTCTGATTGCACTGCTTCTCTTTTGAGACTGTCCCTGTTTCTGCAGCAAACACACATCCTGATCCCATGCCCACGCTGTAACTCGGTATTTCCTGTCTGATTCCTTTGTCTCATCCCCATTCTCCTCAGTGCCCAGTCTGCCCTGGCTGTTCCTGTGTGCACTCTGGCTGCCCCCTACGGATCCCTTCTCCTGGGTCGTTATCCTGCCTTCCTGGCTGGCAGCAGTTTTACTCCAGGGCAGATTCTCGTGTTGGCTCTCTGAGTCTTTTTTTAGTCCTTGCACAGCCTCTGCTGTTGCCACCTGTGGCTGTTTTGGGGAGGGAGGAGGTGACTGCGGTGTAGCATCCGCAGCCCTGCCCTTCAGCTCTGTGTCACCCCTGTGAGATGTTGTTTGTCTCCTCTGGGTCCTGGGTTGTCATCACTGATCTGTCTCTTATTCTTTTCCTGGCCTTTCTCCCCGTGTTTTGGAGTTGCCTGACATAATCCTGTGCCCTCCCATTCCACCTGTGTGCTGGACTCCTCTCTTGGAGCTCTTGGGTCTGAATTTGTGGGTGTTTTTCCTTCCTGTGTCCAATGAACTTATTTCCTAATGACTCCCAATTCTAGGCTAAGCATGTCAAGTCCTTTGTTTTCCTTACTACGCAACCCCCTCTGAGCTGGGCAGTTGCGTTCTCTGAGCTGTCTCCTGGCTCCAGGCTGTGGTCCTGCCTCTCTGCTCTCCTCTACCTGCCCCTTCAGCCGAGTCACTGTGATCCAATGGAGTGGGGTCGGGGATTTGGCTGTGTCCTGATTCTTGCAAATTCATACAACCATCTCATGTCAGAGCTGTTACAGCTGTTAAAGCTGTTAGAGCTTTGACTGTGCAGTCTCAGCACTTGTAACCCTGGTGCAACAGATCTTCGACCCAAGAAGCAGCCTGTGAAAAGCTTCTCATGTTTCCTTAAAACAGCAAAGCTCTGCTGCAGGGAGACCAGACAGAGGCATCTCCCTGGAATTATGGGGAAATCAGATCTCTGAGAATATGAAACTGAAAGTTCTTGTGGTTTTAATAATTTTTTGGCATGTTTTAATTGCTGTTAGGAGAAAGTGGAGTGCGTTTCTGTGATGCAAGAAATCACAGCGAGTCATCAGAGACCTTTACTGAGCTCAGCTAATGTTACAGGAAATTCCAAAATGACTGGTGTCCTTTTTTTTTTTTTCTAATATTTTGACTTAGAGAAATAGTATCATGTAAGTAAAGTTATTTAAAAATGGGTGTTGCAAGTTTATTGGGATAAATTGAAGCAGTTCTCATACTCTAACAAATCGCACAAACTTCATCTCTTCATACACAGCATGGAAACACAATGAATATGGTTTGAATCTCAGTCTGGTTCCAAAGAAATTAAGCTGGTTTAAGAAGTTCTTGATGGAAGGACCCTAGAGGGCATTTTGAGAGGGGCTAGATCCTGATTCAGTGGTTGAAATTGTGACTGATGTATGGTTTTCTTAAAAAAGCTACTTGGTTATACCGGTGCAGTGTCCCTTGCTTGGGTGCATTTCTCAGGTTAACAGTCCGTTCCCTTCTTCCCCCTCATGGTCTTTGAGCGTGGGCAGATTCTGTCCCTTCGTTTTATCCTGTTCAGCTTCTGTCACAGTGATTTGTGGTCAAAGGAGTAAAACCAGTCGTGACACTTCGTACAGAAAGCAATTTAACACAATCTTATTCCTTTCTAGATCCACACGTGGCTACAGCATTCCACTGGCATAAATAGAAAAACTAAAACCTGAATTTAGCTTCCCCAGGGGAAAATTCATGTTGTTTCTTAAAAGCTGAGTTTTTGCCTTACATTAAAAAGGGCAAAAGATGATTTTTTACCTGAGTGTGAATTAAATCTCAACTATAAAATTGGTTAAAATGGGTTTGTGTGACTGGGATGGTTCTTTGTTTTCCTGTGCATTATCTGTTGCTGTAGTGAGTTCCTCAGTAGTTTCCTCTTCGGTTTTCCTTCTGTTCCTTGCGTCCCTCCCTGATAGCAAGTCCTGCATTATCAGCTCAGTTCCAGCTGAATCCTTGGGCACCCTCTGCCACGTTCCTGCTGCCGTTGGCCATAAGCTGGTGGTGGCTACAATGTCACCGTTGCTCCTGGGCCTGCGTTTCCCCTGCTGAGTTTTTTTGAGATAGGACAGTTTATTTGCTACTACCACTGTTGACAGAAATAGGAAGGTGCAGATAAGCACAAGTACTGCAATGATAATGAAGCAAATCAGTACAATAGACTTGTTGTCTTCACATGTTTCCTTGGTCATTGGACTCTTGGGTTTGCTGGTATTCCTGGGTCCTCCAGTGGCAGAAACTGTATTTGTGGCAGGGGAAGATGTTGGATTTTGGGCCGTTTTGGAGGGGAAGGACTGCAGGGTACTTTGCACTTCAAACGTAGTTATTTTGCTGTTGAAATTGATGTTCAGAGGAGAATTTGTATTGGCTTCTGTTCTGTTCTGGCTCCCACTGAGGTTCTGGCTGATGGGATTCCAGGTTTCCTCTCTAACCCAAAGGTGACCGGTGTGGTTCGCGCTCGTTTGCAAGCACAGGGAAAAGATCATCGTGACAGGGAAGGCCAGGCGTGGGTTATTGCATCTCTTTGTCCTCATCATCTTCCTAGTTAGTCCCCTGCCAAAATACAAATGGTGGTGTTAGTTTAGCAAGTGCTGGTTCTTAGGGATTTGGACCAGGCTTCTCAGGGAATAGCAGGGAGCAGCCTCTTTGATGGACAATGTGTGTAAGTTGGCCTCAGCTTTAGAGGATGTAGGATGTGAATTCAGGCACTTGGTTTTGTGACAGGGTAAGTTGTCTCCAACTTCTGAGAGTTTGGGGCTTATAGAAAACATATGAATATTAAAAAAGAGCATGGGGCAAAGAGAGACAGGAAAGTGTTTCTTACCACCTGCCCAGTGATGTCGGGGCAGCCTCTGGTAGTTGCTCTTCTCCAGCAGTGGCCATGTTGCACTCTGAGCTTGTCACTTCTGCTGCTGTACAGGAGATGGAGAAACCATTCGAGTTTACTGCTTCCCACCCCCTGAATTCCCCTGGGCGTGGGCAGTGGAACCATGCTGGTAGAGATGGGCAAGGCGAAAACCTTCCCGCAAAATGTTCCAGTGACAGCAGTAACTTTTGTGAACTGTTTCTCTTTCCTAGCACAGCTGTCCAGAGTGCTTTAAAATGTCCAGGAAAATCTTTGTTCTTCAGTTTTTCTTCCTTTTTGTACAAAAAGCTGTTTACCATAAATGTACTTGTATTTTTCTTCCAAACGTGCTACAGATTGTGACATTTTCTTTAGAATGCCTCAGATAATTATGCAAATAAGATTAACCATTAGTATGTTCTGTTTCACATTTGTGTGGTATTCAAATCTGTACTTGTTGAATTCATCTGCAGGGCAGGAAACTGATAGTTTCTGATACTGATGGATCTGATATTGAGATAAAAACCTCAAAATAGCAGCGGGGAATGAGCCAAGCTGTGACCCACCCACTGCTGCTGCTGCTTGGGCCAGGCTGCACCCGAGATGTTCTGAGGTTAAAGCTGGTGTCCCATCCAGGGCTTCTTTCACCTGGCTCTAGTAACACATCAGAATATTTCCTTTGCATGTTACAGACTCTACCTGGTTCAGATATAAATATCATAGAGAATGACCAAAAGGAACAGTGTTAATTTTATAAGTGTACTTGTTCTTGAACAAATTTGTTTGTGGCCTGTAAAGGTGACAAAGTGTATCTGTGGGTGTGTGTAAAATTAGGTAATTCTGAAATACTCCAGACAGTGTGTGCTTTTCTTACGGTCAAAGGGTTGCACACCTACCAAAGAATGGGATCTGTTCGCTCCCCGGAGTCACAGGGGCCAACTTGCCTATCTTGCAAAATCCAAACGGCAGCTCAGGAATTGCTGAGGGACTCTGGGAAGAGGAGTGATGTGCCTGGTGTGTGACCAGGTGAAGGGAAAGCAGTGACACACTGGTGTGAGGGGGTCACTCCTTACACGACAAAGGAGCAGCAAGAGATCTGTGTCTTTGACTTTGCAGTTCACCCATAACATGAAATTATTCTCCAAAATATTCCAGCCATCTTAGTAATCAGCTCCAGTTGAGTGGGAATTTTTCTCTGTAGCTGGTAGGAGTCACCTGGATGCTCTCTTGTAAGAAGGGGGGATTAAAAAGCCCAGGCTGTGTTTTGGAGCCCGCTGGAGCTGAGGCTCAGCCGTGCAGGACGGGGCACGGCACAGGCACACCCGGCGTTCCCGGCAGTGCCCAGGGAGCAGCTCCTGCCCCCGCACACTGAGCCCACTGTTCATTGTAGTATCCCCGACCAGATGGGCCTTTCTGAAAAATCAACAGGCTGATGGCGTGAAGGGCTCCCCTTAAAATCGTGAGAGCGAAGGAACTGATCTTTAAAGAGCTGTTTTTCTTTTAGTTCAACCCTTTGTGTCTGGGTATTGACAGAGTCTCAGTACCCAGTGAGATGCGCAGTGCAGGAACAACAGAGCTAAGTAGTGACTGTCACTGCTAATTCCTGGGAGTCTGGTTGTGAATAACCTTTAACATGACTGAAAATGCAGTTTATCAGCTTCCTTGATTCAGTTGAGATAATATTTCTACAGTTCGTTACTATTTTTGAGTTTAGCACAGGGGCTAAACCTTGACACTTGAACTTCTTTTAAAATACTTTTGCATATAATTTTCTGCAAAATTTAAGATACTTTGAAGTGCTACTTAAAATAGGAGAAGGAAAATGGGTACTTACCTTGCCAAGATGTAATCAACAGAAAATGGGTGTTTCAGATATTTAGTCCTTCAACAGTAAAATTTCTTTGTGCATATATTGACTCTTAGGATGTAAACGACCAGCAATGTGCAGCAAGGAGTTTTGGGCAGTGCTGGTATTTTTTAGGCAAATCTGTAACTGAAATGACATGTCGTTTGCTCTGAGTGGGAACTCAAACCACAGTGATGACACACTTCCTTTTGGTAACAGCCATGCCATGACAGTTAGGGGGGGAAACACCGACTGCCCAGCTCAGCTCTCAGAGCCACAGGAAGTAACGAGGACAAAGCCTCTTGGGCAGAGAAATGGTCTGTGTCCATGAATCTCCTCCAGTGTCCTGCACTCAGGTGTTACTGTGAGGGCTGCCCCAGTACCCTTAAAGCTGCATCTGTGCCCGCAGCATTTAGTAGCTCTTCTTGTAACCTGTTGTTTGCTTGAAAGAGTTGAGTTAATGACAGCTTGGAACAGTGCAGGGATTTAAAAGTACCTTAAATTTTCATGAGCTACTGATGTATTTATCTTTGATTCTTCCCAGTAGAATTCTGTCTACTGTGAGAACTCTGGAGATGTGGTTTAGACAAATGTGTTACCCAGTCTCAAAATACAGAGAACCTTTAAATGAGAAAAATTATTCTTAATTATGCGAACACTTTTCCAGAAGGAGTTATTTTTGTAGACAAATCCTCTGTAGTCCTCGGAGGACTGACCATTCTTGGAAACACTCCCCCAAGCATTAGAGTGTTGCAGGATATAGCAAATGGAATGGGTCTGATTCGAAAAGGTTGGTGTGTGGATGTTTATTTATTCTTAATTAAAACTCCTGAGATAAGTATATTTTTCCACATACAAAAATAGATATAATTTGTATCTCCAAAGTGGTAACAAAGTTAGAGGCACTTACACTTTTATTTTTAAAGAAACTCTCGAGCTCTTTCCACGCAATGCAGTTTTGATCCAATTGCTGCACTGCTGCTCCAGCATGGCTTTGATTTTTCTCTTAGTTGAACAAACCTGCTGGAGGTCGCTTGGCTGTGGGAGGTTGGGGGACACTTCAGGATGAAACTGAGTTAAATCCCAGGCCGAGCTCCAACACACTGGGCTCTCAGCGTGGTGGGGCTGTGACCCTGAGGAGCAGTGACAGGGGCTGGTGTGGTGCAGTGCGGTGGCTCCAGGGAGTGAAGGCTCAGCCTGGCTCGTGTCCGTGGTGTGAGTGCCCTTCATGTGCCTCAAACCCAGGGCTTTGTGCCGCGGCTCTCGGTGTAACCCCAGCGATGTCTGTCTCGTCCTGCAGATTCAAGACCGGTCAGATCAATGGAGATCTGCTGATCTACCACGTGCTGCTGACCCTGAAGCCATACTATGCAAAGCCATACGAAATCGTGGTGGACCTCACACACGCTGGCCCCAGTAATCGCTTTAAAACAGACTTTCTTTCTAAATGGTTTGTAGTTTTTCCAGGCTTTGCTTATGAAAATGTCGCAGCAGTTTTTATTTATAACTGTAACTCTTGGGTCAGAGAATACACCAAATACCATGAAAGGCTCTTGACAGGTTTGAAAGGAAGCAAAAGGCTTGTTTTCATAGACTCTCCAGGGAAGCTGGCAGAGCACATCGAACACGACCAGCAGAAGCTCCCAGCAGCTACCTTGGCTTTGGAGGAGGACTTGAAAGTGTTTCACAATGCTCTCAAACTGGCTCATAAAGACACCAAAGTTTCTATTAAAGTAAGTGCTTTTAATGCTATTCCTAGTGATTTTTCTGTCTCTTAGTTCTCCTTCCATTTTGAGGAGAAATCACAACTTTCTATTATGCCCCTTTAAGAAGTATAAAATTTCATGCGTTTATCTTTTATAAAATGAGGAGTGTCAGACTTTTCTCTTTGGCTGATTAACAGTAGGTGCTGAACCAGTTTTCTGTTCTCTTTCTAAGGTTGGGTCGACAGCTGTGCAGGTGACATCGGCAGAGCGAACACGAGTGCTGGGCCAGACAGTGTTTTTAAATGACATATACTACGCCTCTGAAATTGAGGAGATCTGTCTTGTTGATGAGAACCAGTTTACCCTGACCATTGCCAACCAAGGCACACCACTCACCTTCATGCATCAGGAGTGTGAAGCCATCGTGAGGTCCATCATTCACATCCGGACACGGTGGGAGCTGTCCCAGCCAGACTCCATCCCTCAGCACACCAAAATCCGTCCCAAGGATGTGCCCGGCACGCTGCTGAACATAGCACTGCTCAACCTGGGGAGCTCAGACCCCAGCCTGAGGTACAGAGCTTCGAAATCAATACCAGCTTTGGTCAAAATGTGGGAATTCTCTCCAAGCCTTCCTTAACGTTAGAAAATCTAACCATTTTTCTGCCACCACAGCTCCATAAAAAGTAATTTCTAATAAAGGAAGATTGAGTTTCTTTAGGTGAAGAAGGGCACACACTGTGAGAGGAACTGAAGTCATGCAGGAAGCTTAATTTCTCCTTATAAGGAGAAATACTTCTGCTTTGCACTGTGTGTTTATTAGGTACATTTGATTTCCATGGTGTTGAACCTGTTGTTTGATAACATGGGAGCTGTACTCTTAGAGCAGGCTCATGATCCGTGTCTGAACGGGCTCCTCTGGGCTGTGTGCTGGCCAGGGGCACCTCTGGGCCCTGGGCAGGCTCTGTTCACCAGCTCAGGTGCACCTGGAATGATTTATGATTTCCTGGAGCTACAAGCCATTCTGAGAAGTCCCATACAAAGCCCTTCAAGCACACTGTAACCTCAGCAGAAATTGTTCAGAGCAAGTGGAAGAATAATTTCTTCTGTTTTTCCAAGGCAAGTGTGTTTGTCTCTGAATTGTAACTGGTGCAGAGGAAAAGTTCAGGATTTAGATGTAATTTCTACTATGGATTTGGGTTTTAAAATGGATGTGATTTTTAAAAATGTCAGTATTGCTGCTGTGATAAATAATGTGTATATTTTCAAATGTACAAGAAAACTCCTACAAATCATGTTGTTTGCTTTGTTACAGGTCTGCTGCCTATAATCTCCTATGTGCCTTAACCTGTACCTTTAATTTAAAGATTGAGGGCCAGCTACTGGAAACTTCAGGTCTGTGTATTCCTGCCAACAACACGCTATTTATTGTATCTATCAGTAAGACTCTTGCAGCAAATGAGCCACACCTCACCTTGGAGTTCTTGGAGGAGTGTATTTCGGGATTTAGCAAATCTAGTGAGTACCTCTGGTGTTTCTTAATGCTCACCCTGAATTGGAAAGGGTGTTTAGGTAGGTAGCTGTCTAGCTTAGTCAGTTAAGCTTACTGAGTCACAGTAAGTTTAAATTGCAAATTCTTCTTGGAGCTGGTTTGCAGATGCTCCGTTTCTGTCTGTGTCCCTGTAGCCCAGCAGAGTAACGCCCCAAAGGCAGGCAGTTTCCCAGACTGGATGGCAGCTCTTGGAACAAAACTTTTCACATATGAATGTGCCCTTTCCTTTCTCCTGAAGCAGATTAAAAGACAGCTGCCTTTTTTAAAAAACTTTGAAATTAATGTTAAAACAAGTTTTACTGGACATCTCGGTCACTTAGAGAGTTCAGTTCATTCAGAGAGATCACAATACAAATGATCCCTTTCATATCCCTGTGATAGTTTGTACAGTGACTACTTTGAGTAGATTTCTGTCAGGCTGCTATTAATGCACCAGAAGTGGAGAATATTGCAGATCAAAAACCTAAATTGGAGGTCCATGAGAGTGAAGGTCTGAGCTCTGGAATCTACATCCACAGAAGAGCTACAGGGTTCTTTAGATATATCAGAACTATTGTTTTCAGAGGATCCTCTCTCTCTGTTGTACATCTGGCTCTGTTACTCTCCTTGTGCCTTCTCTTTTGTCCGGGCATAACACAGGTCTGACTTTACTGTTGGGAGCCGTTTAGAATATTTTCTAAAGATTAAAAAGACATTAACTGAAGTAGTCCTGCCTAGCATTGAACATTGTGCCCATTTTTATGTCACATCTTGTAATAAGATATTAAAATGTCACCATCTCCTTGCCAGATGCCTACAGATGTTTCTTGGGTGTCATTATTGGAGTTATTAGTGTTTCTTTTTGAAGCTTCTCTGTTCACCCAGTATTCTTTGCTCAGCTCTGACAGTAATTATTTTAGACAGCAAAACTGAAAGGAAAAGTGCTCATAAAGAATGATTTATAAATAGAGGCCAGTGCTGGCTCTGTGTTACAAGGTGCATTTCTCTCTCAGGTATTGAACTGAAACACCTGTGTCTGGAGTACATGACTCCCTGGCTGTCCAACCTGGTCAGGTTCTGCAAGCACAACGACGATGCCAAGCGCCAGCGGGTCACTGCTATTCTGGACAAGCTCATAACAATGACCATAAATGAGAAACAGATGTATCCCTCCATTCAAGCTAAGATATGGGGAAGTCTTGGACAGGTACAAATTGTGCACCGTTTGTAGACAGCTTATAGACGTTTTAACCATTTAAGTGTTAATGCAGAAGAATAAAATGGCTCTGAGCCATTGTCCGTGAGCCACATGGAGAGTAGGTGAGAAGGTTCTTCTGAAGTTTCCACTCTGTAAAATACTTCATAAAATCATTGCTGAACTCTGTCTTCTAGAAATGTGTTCCTGGCCTCTACTGAGAATTGAAAATTACAAGCTGTTGATATTAGTAGTAATCATTTGGTCAGAACCCCACGATGGATGGAAAGAGCAAAGCACTGACACTGGGGGGTATTGAGGCTGATGGCATTGAAGAAACACATTTTTTTCTGTTTGCACTTTTGAAACAGAAGCATTTGGATTCCCATCCTGTTGATGATTAGCTTAACACTGAGCCAAATTCTGTCCTCACCCTCCCTGCAAAGTAAAGACCATGGGAAAAGTAAAGCTGCCATCATACGTGCCATTCAAGGAGGGGGTGTCTGGGCAAATGTGCTTCCCATGGCCAGGCTGCCCCACGAGCTTTGCATCGACTTCCTCCTTGTCACACTATTTTAGTGATTTTTTTTTTTTT
>VXAY01005810.1:978970-1005075 GCA_013399855.1 Oxyruncus cristatus
TTTTAACTGCCATCCAAACTGCTGTAGCCCAGCATCAAAGAGCTGCTCTTGGAGAATGTGGGAGGCCTGACAAATGGATGCATGAGTGGGATTTCTTGTTCAATTGGCAAAAAAAACCCAACAAAACACCCCAAAGCAAAACAAAATACCCAGCTTATTTCAAAAGCTTAAATCACACTGAGAGCAATAGGACTGTTATGTCCAGTATCAGAGGAAGCCAGCAGGTAAATATGGAGAACATAAAAGATGAAATATTTCACAGCAGTTGGTGGAAGTTTTGTCATTGACTGAATTGATCCGGCCAGAATTGCAACCAGTTTTGATGAAGTGGTGAACCAGTACTGAAGCAGCATCAGTGTTTGCCTGTGTGTTACCTCTAGAGTTTGAGGGTTCTCTGTGCTCTTGGACAGATCAGCTTCTTAGCTGCATAGATATTAAATGTCTTTTTATTTAACATGAGAAGAGACTTGTTTTACTGGCAGCCATATTCACACACGTCTGTGCTCTGTGCAAGAACTTTGACAGATGAGATCTTGCTCGTTTTCCTTGAAGTAGGTTTTTTTCTGCTCCAAATCCGGTTCCTTCTTACTGTGTTCAGCATTTTATAAATAGCTATGCTTTTAACGTGGAAACTAAAATAAAAATAGTGCAAAATAAATTATAGGTTCTCCACAGTACTGAAGCATTTCGAGTAAAACCTGATGGAATTCAGCTTTATGGTTCTAAAATTTGCATGAGGCTTCTTGCCAAAAGAATAACGAGTCACTAAAACTGATGCTTTGGTTTGTGATAGTTTTGCGTCTTCAGCTAAAGAAATGTACAATTGCTGATTTCAGTGGTGCTTCACTGTGGGAAACCCAAGTTAACCCGATTTCTCTCTCAGATAACAGATCTCCTGGATGTCGTGCTGGACAGTTTTATCAAAACCAGTGCCACGGGGGGCTTGGGCTCCATCAAAGCTGAGGTGATGGCTGACACAGCTGTGGCACTGGCTTCTGGCAACGTCAAACTTGTGTCAAGCAAAGTGAGTCCTCTCTTTGCCTTAATTTCCTTTTATATAATAATTTCAACTTATCTACTAATGTGACACTGAGATGATTTCTGATCTCTGTACAGGCCATAATGCAAACCCCACGATAAAATAGGTTCCAAGGAATAGAATAATTCCCGTGTTGATCTGTGATGGATTTTACTGAATTTTGAGCTGTGCTCCTTGTTTGAGTACAACAAAATGGTTGCTCTCTTTGCAGGTGATTGGGAGGATGTGTAAAATCATCGACAAGACTTGTCTGTCCCCCACTCCCACGCTGGAGCAGCACCTGATGTGGGATGACATTGCTATCCTGGCACGCTACATGCTGATGCTGTCCTTCAACAACTCCCTGGATGTGGCTGCACACCTCCCCTACCTCTTCCACGTGGTCACTCTGCTGGTCGCCACGGGTCCCCTTTCCCTCAGAGCTTCCACTCATGGTCTCGTCATCAACATCATTCATTCTCTGTGCACTTGCTCACAGCTTCACTTCAGTGGTGAGTTTTTTTGGAGTTTCAGTGAAGATGATTGCTCCTTAATTTGTTTGGCAAATATTTGAGTTGTCATTCTCTCTGCAGACTATTCTGAGAGTTTGAAAATAGTGCTTTGTAGCTCAGCTTGAATATAGATCAGAACGAAGATATGATCAACAAGAAATGAGTATGGAATTAAAAAATACCTCATTTAGAGCAGGTGCATAATGCAAATTGTATAATTTTCTAAAACCCATTGTATAATGGGTTTTAGAAGAGGAGAAGAAAGTACCAGTGAGTTTCTGGTAAGGCAAAGGAGAAAATACAATCTGTGCTAAAACTGGCTCATGTGCATCTTGTGAGGGGTTGCATAATGTGGTAACAAAAATATCAATTACATAAGGGAATTGGGCTATAGTGTAAAACAGGTATTTTATCTACTGTTGTATTTGAGCAGTCCTAAAATAACAGGTATTAGCAATTAGCCACGTCTTGCCCCAGAAGCACAGTGTAAAACCGGGCTGGATTTTGTGCAGAAAAAGAAATTCCAAGTTTCTGTATTCTTGTCCATTTTTAAGTGTCTGAAAGCTCAAGTTATGTCTATGTTTATGGAAGGGGTGAGTGGGGGCACACACACTCACATATGTGGAGAGGGGCTGTGCTTTGGCACAGGGCCCTGGAGCCTCTCTGGAGCCCTTCTGCTTGCACAGGGGTTTGGAGTGCACCGAGATAACCTGCAAGGGCAGAATTGTAAAAATACTCAGTGCTAGTAGCAGGCCATCATTTTCTTCTGCTTTGTGGCTTTCTTCATGTCAGTGCCAGAGCCGAAAGCAGAGTTTGCTGCCGTTTGAACCTCCAGTTCTGTTGGTATTTCAGAACAGGAACACTCTGGGTTTCCATTTCCTGAATCAGTGTGAGGAGAAGTCACAGAACCGCATCTTTAAGAAAGTTGCTTTGTACCTGTTTTTCGAATCCCTCTTCCTTGTGCCTGGTTTCAATAGTCAGTGCAAGCGAGCACAGCTGTTGTGGAGTATTTGGGGAGCAGTAGCAAAGGGAACAGTGTTGGAATGTGCAGTGACCTACAGGCTGTTTATGTGCTCCGGTGTTCCTGGGAGGGTGAGGCCTCAGAGTGTTAAAATGTGCATTGGAATTTCGAAGGTGTAAATCTAGTCTGTAAATCTTTATTCAACAGAGGAGACCAAGCAAGTTTTAAGGCTGAGCTTGACTGAGTTCTCCCTGCCCAAATTTTATTTGCTGTTTGGGATCAGCAAAGTGAAGTCGGCCGCGGTCATCGCCTTCCGCTCCAGCTACCGTGACAGGTCCTTCTCGCCCGGCTCCTACGAGAGGGAGACCTTCGCTCTGACCTCGCTGGAGACCGTCACGGAGGCCTTGCTGGAGATCATGGAGGTACGTGGGGCCAAAGGAAGGTGTCCCTGAGGGAGAAAGGCACTGCTGCCCGAGCTGCAGGCCGGCAGTGCCGGGACAGGTACCCCCTGGCATGGTTAGAGCTAACCGGGAGCTGACTTGTGAGAGTAAACTGCTGCACTTTCTGAATTGAAAAAGTACTTCTTGGTGTCACATGTATTCAAACAGTCTAATTCTTTTTAGGCTTGTATGCGGGATATTCCAACGTGCAAGTGGCTGGACCAGTGGACTGAACTTGCTCAAAAGTACGTCGTAGATCTCCCGCCCTGCCTGTGTAGCACACCCAAAATTCTCAACTTTTTGTTATGTATGTTTTTTGTTTGTTGTATGTATGTTTAATGCAGTGTCCTCTGTTTCTTCATAGGTTTGCATTCCAGTATAACCCCTCCCTGCAGCCAAGAGCGCTGGTTGTCTTTGGCTGTATAAGTAAACGTGTGTCTCATGGACAAATAAAACAAATCATCCGAATTCTCAGCAAAGTATGTGGGGCTGTCTGCTTTTCTTTGTGACTCATAAAGTAGCTAATTTTAGCTCTATCTTCCCATCAAAAATAGAACTTGGCATACTTTGAAGATAAATATGTTTTTCAAGCATATTTTTGTATACAACTGATTGGAAATACTCTTTCTGTAGGCCAAACCTTTTGATTTGAACTGATTTGGTGGCAATAAGTTCTATCACTGTTGTGACTTGTAGAGTAACAATAGGGCTCACTATTGAGTTTAACATTTGAGACAGAGGTGGATTCAGCAGTCAGTTATTTAAATAAATGAGAAATTTTCTGTTAAGGTATTTACCTGCATACACATGATCTACAACTTCCTTTCTCCTAAAGGAAGTGCATAACCTCATGTGTTGTAAGTAAATATAGTAAAGAGCAGGACATCTATATCAGAAAAAATTGAAACAGGCTGCCTGGACTGACAGTGATGTTCTGTTTTTCTGAAGAAGGTTGTGTTCCTTCACACTGTGAACAGTGTGCTAAATATGTGTCCTTTAAGCATTTTATTAGAGTTTTATGGACATAAACTTTAATTGAATGGCATCTAAATGATAAAAGAGCTTTTCTCCAGCTCTTACACCCTGCTCTGCACCCTGACTGTTCTGCTGCCCATTGTGCAGCTGCTCTCAGCAGTACATATATCACTGCTGTGTAAATCTCCATTTGGAAAGGTTCTTGAGAATTGGTGTAGAATGAGCTCAGGCTTTGTAAATAATTGAGAGCTGCAATTATTGTGTAGAGCTTTGATCTTCTTTTTACAAAGCAAAATGTAATTATGGCTGTATTTTTAATTACTCTCTTTTCTTACAAAAAGGGACTTGAGAGCTGTTTAAAAGGCCCTGATAATTACAATAGCCAAGTTCTAATAGAAGCCACAGTTATAGCCCTCACCAAGCTGCAGCCTCTTCTTAACAAGGTAAATAACTGGCTTTTTAGGGTAAATAGAGAATGTATTTTATAAACTAAAATTATAATTGTGGGTATAATCTCAGATAAGTGTTGGGGTATCTGAAATTCCCACTTCACTACTGTGACTCATGCTTGGAAGTGCCACATATGGGACATGTGGCAGATTGTCTGTGGGACCTGTGCAAAGGCTTTGGAATTGCTGCAGGATGTTCTGTTCTGCTTCCCCAAACTGGGCCGTGGCCATGTGGGCAAAGGCTGTTCCAGGCTTGCTTTCCCCAACATTTCCAGTCCTGGCTTTCAGATGTCTGATTGCTGGTGCGTCCCTTCCACGTCAGGACTGTGGGAGATGGCAAGGCCTGGTTTGCTGTGAATTCACCCAGCTGATGGTACTGTCAGGTTCCCTCTTTGAGCAGCAAACCAACAGGTCCAAGTAGGAGCATCTGCTTTGTTGGAATGGATGTGGTTGAGGACCAAACCTGCTACAAGGAGGGCAAACCCACCCTTCAGTCCTGGTTGTTGTTCATCTGCAGGAACTGATTGAAAGCGAAATGGTGGCTCTTTCTCTCCCCTGCAGGACTCCCCTATGCACAAGGCTCTCTTCTGGGTGGCCATGGCAGTGCTGCAGCTGGATGAAGTGAACCTGTACTCGGCAGGAACAGCATTGCTGGAGCAGAACCTGCACACTCTGGACAGCCTGCGGGTGTTCAATGACAAGGTGAGCAGCACTCAGCCCTGGCTGACCCTTCAGTGATGTCAGCAGTTCGAGCTGTTAAAGAAGGGGAAAAAACCCCAACTTTGTCCATGTGGAACTGCTTAAGCAGTTAAACCTGAAATTTGCATTAGAAATGGTTTCACTTGAGTGATATCAACAGCAGAACTAAGATGTGGAGGTGAAGCTCTTATTGCTCTGTTTGAAACTGGAACAGAAATGTCCAGATGTGATCTGTGAGAAAATGTCTGACATTTTCCTGTGACCTCTTAAAGGAACTGTTTTGTCACTTAAAAAAAGTAACTTCCAGTGAGATACTCTTTTCTTTTATTTCTTGTGGGTCAGAGCCCAGAAGAGGTGTTCATGGAGATCAGGAGACCACTTGAATGGCACTGCAAGCAAATGGATCATTTTGTTGGGCTAAATTTCAACTCCAACTTTAACTTTGCACTAGTGGGACATCTCCTGAAAGGTAAGAGTGAATACTGCTGTTCCTTTTAGATGAACACTCTTCATTCGGAAATAAAAACAACTCCCAGCATAGAGGGCACAAACGGGGTGGTGGATTTTAAGTAACTTGGATGCAGAGTAGATGCAGAATTAAATGTTCTTTGACTGAAGGATTTTGCCATGTTCCCTTTATGCATGTCCTGCAAAGATCTTTAATGCTATAAATTCTGAACTGTCACAGGATGTGGGGCTTCATTTGCTGCAGTTCTTTACTTCTTCCTCCAGTGTCTCTCTCTGTGTTTGCCTGCACTCAGGCTCACTGTTCCTTTTAGAAGACTGATTTGTGGGGCAATAGATACAATGCATGCACAAACATTTGAAATTATGCAGTTTTGAGGGATGGGACAGAAAGAACTAGTCTTACGTGCAATTTCTGTCAGCACTGTGCTTCCTTACCCTTGAGACAGAGTGTCCTGAGAACCTGCTGGGAAATACTCATTAATATTTTCAAAATATTAATGCTTCAGAAATATGGGTTCAAGAATTCAATACAATATTTTGTTTCTTAGGGTACAGGCATCCTTCTCCTACCACTGTAGCAAGGACAGTGAGGATTTTGCACACACTCCTCGCTCTGGTTAACAAACACAGGAACTGTGACAAGTTCGAGGTGAACACCCAGAGCGTGGCTTACCTGGCAGGTAAAATGAACCAGACTTACCTTTTGAATCTGTGCTGATGGAAAAGGAGTGGATTATTTGGGAATTCCTTCAGGTTTAGGTTGTTAAAATTGTACCAGCATAAAGGAAACTTGTAACTGGAGGTGGACAGGAGCGTGGGCAGGGTGGGCTCATCAGGGAAAGCTTTTCAGGGACTGGGGGCTTTGCCAGCACAGCACCTGCTCTGCAGCTTTGGAATCCTTCAGGGAGGCTGAAGGTTTCTTGGTGTTAATACTGAAGGGTGTGTCTTAGAACATTCAGATTTCTGGTGGTCTAGAAATAGAAATTGTGACATGTGAAGGCCAATGTGTGAATCTTGTCATTGTAACTGGATAGGGAATATAATTCTTTTTAAATTGACCTGCTTTTAATCTGTACATTTCATAAGGTGTAAATACAGCTCAGTGGTCTTCTTTGGACTCAGTAAAAACTGTAAATTGATGGAATATTGTTTATATTGTTCAATGCATTTCCAGCTCTGCTGACAGTATCTGAGGAGGTTCGGAGCCGCTGCAGCCTAAAGCATAGGAAGTCTCTCTTGTTGACAGACGTTTCAATGGAAAATGTTCCTATGGATACATATCCCATACATCACAGTGACACTAGCTATAGGTTGGTTGTCTGACTTCTAGATAAGTTTTCCAAATGGCAATATCCGTTTCCTTTAGGAGGTGACCCAGAGATAACCTGTGGTATATTGAGGGCTGAACCCCCACTGACAGCGCTGAGTTCCTGGGCTGTGACTGGTTCCTGACCAATTTGCTGCTCCCACTGTGATCAGGAGTCAAAGACAAATTTGGGCCTGGAATTCATATAGATTTAATTTTCAGATCCATAAAACTATTTCAGAGTTTAACTGCTCTGGAGGCTGTTATACTTTTTGCTAGCATCTTTCTACAAACCTGATTTAATCTTACTTCTATTTTAGAAGAAAGTTTTGTTTGTGCTTTTAAGAGCTCCAAGGCATGTACTTGTCTGTGCCACTGGAAAACCCTGACACGTTATTACAGCCTGTCTGTGTGCAGCCAGAGACATCAGCCTAGGAATCAACCTGGAAGTGCCACAGAGAGCCTGTGTCTCTCGACAAGGAGCACTTTGCTCAGGATCTCTATTTTTAGCATTGAGTTTGGAGTAGCTGATTATTAAATATGTTTCATCTTGCCCCCTCGGCTGATTTGCTTGTGTTCCTTTCATTACTGTATTTTTTATCTCCTCAGCATTACATTCATGTCAGATTGTTTGGTGTCACTAGCTCAGACATTTTTGCAAGCAAAGTAATTACTGTGTCTTAATATGTGTTTAGGGGAAGTTGACTTGGTAGGAAAGATGGGTTTAATAAAGGATAGTTTGGCTACTTGAAAAACTTGGGCCTAAATGTGCAGAGTTTTAAAGATTTCCTTAATTTGATTTCTTTGCACTTGCAGGACACTAAAGGAGAACCAGCCCTGGTCATCCCCCAAGGGGTCAGACAGACACCTGGCTGCCAACTACCCGACCGTGGGACAGATCAGCCCTCGCACACGGAAATCCATGAGCTTGGACATGGGCCAGCCTTCACAAGCCAACACTAAAAAGCTTCTAGGTTATTTAAGATAACTAAGTTACTGATTTTTCTGCAGAATACCCTGGGAAGCATTACTGGAGAAAAATTATTCTCTCGTATTGGTTCTGACTTTAAGGGCTTAGTCCTGATTCAGAGGAATATGTGCAGTTTCTGCAAAATACAAATTGCAGGACACTGGACAGTTAAAGAGGACTCAGTTCTTTTGGTCATGAAGGGAGGGAGCAAGAGTGACACTCAAAATGTGCATGTGAAGTGGAAAAGGGAGAAAAGGAAGAAAAAAATATGTTCCAGTCACTTAAGATTCCTCGTCCAATTTTCTGCTACCAGCCCTATCCAGCAAACCCAAGAAGTGAATACTTAGCTCAGCTACTCTACTGAATGCTCTGGTTTGTGCTAGAGATGGTCCCAGAACACTGGAGATGGTTTATAAGCAATCTGATTTGTGCTCATGGCTTCTCAGGGCATCGTGTTTACAAACAAAGTCTTTTACCAGAGGAACAAGCTGAGTTGCTTGGCAGAACTTGTGGGAGCCCTTTGGCCTTGCACAGGTGGCAGAAGAGGGGCATTTCCTTCATTGCAGCCCTGTTACTGCTTCCTTTTCAGTACCCACGTTGTGGCATGTGTGCTCAGTGTGGTGTGGGGCCCGGGGGTCCATGGCATGCCCACCTGACTAACTGCATGTTCTCCTCATGTGTGTTGTGAAGCACTTTGGAAACTGTGATGGAGAGCGGCATGGTGTGACCGTCCTGTCTGTCCCATCCCTGAGAACGGGAGAATGTCCCCAGATTCCTGGCAGTACACGGTAGAGAGGGGAGTAGCTTGGCCAGAAAAACAGAAGAAGTTAGAAAATGGATTTAGGTTTAATGTTTTTAATTGCCTGATAAATTGTTTTTAGGTACAAGGAAAAGTTTTGACCATTTGATATCGGACACAAAGGCTCCTAAAAGGCAAGACATGGAATCTGGAATCACAACGCCTCCCAAAATGAGGAGAGTAGCCGAAAATGATTATGAAATGGGTGAGAAACAGGACTAACATTTTAAGAATAATACTAATTATAAAGGCTTTGTATATCTATACAAAGGATTATTTCTAAATTGAGTGTTTATTTACCAAGGTTACTCCAAGGTAAGGGAGAAGCACCTTTCTTAGCAGTGCTTCTGCAGGGTGCAGCCTTCATATCACTGGCAGCTGAGGCTGGAATTGGAGCTGCTCAGTTTACAGGTGCAGAATCAGGGGCAGCTCCAAAGTCCTGCATATGGGAGTGCAAGGAAATCAACAACATTGGGCTTGTTATAAGTTAATAAACCCCAGCTGCAGATTCCTGCAGGAGATGGAATGTGACCTGATGCCTGGAATGCCTCTCTTCATCTTCTCCCCCATCTGCTTCCTGTGCCCCCACCCCCAATTGCAATGCAAGACCAGGGTTCTTCTCTTGTATCTGCCTGACCCTGAATTTGGTACTTACACCCCTGGGCCTGTATTTCACTGACAAGGAAATTGGGGTTTCTGTTTGCCATCTGATACCACATCCCATGTACTGGTCCGGTGCTGCTCTATTCCAGCACAGCCGTTGCTCTCACCTCGCTGAAGAGGCTGGTGAACTCTGAGGTTTGCACATGACTGAGTGTGTTGTGCAGGAGCTGATCCTGTCTTGCTTTGGGTTTATTTTGCTCTTCTTTATCTGGCAGAAACCCAGAGAATATCACCACAGCAACACCCACATCTCCGGAAAGTTTCTGTTTCCGAGTCAAACGTCCTCCTGGATGAAGAAGTTCTGACTGACCCAAAAATTCAAGCTCTGCTGCTTACAGTTCTTGTAAGCGTTCTTCTGTGTGTTGTCTGCTATTTTTTTATGTCCTTCTGGCTGCCAGCAGAGCAAACGTGTTCCTTGGCATGTTTCCTGGCTGAGTTTTATCATAAACTAATTTTATGTAATAAAAGATTATTCATATACTATAGTTTAAGAGAAATGAAAATCGTTGGAATCCCAGCATAATTCAGTTTAAAGGTCATTAAGTAGTAATGTGGTGCAGTCTGATAGACCTTCCTTCAGCTGTACCAGTGCAGTTCCCAGGCCACAGACAGTTGAGAAAGACTCGGTTGGACACTTGTGTCCAAACCCAACTAGATGAATTTATCGCCAAAATAGAGGCTGTTACCAGCTGGTTTTGTTGTTTCCTGGTACGGACATAAGTGAATCTCTCGTAGTGCTGCTCTCTGCCAGTCAGAGCTGCCAGGCCCTGTGCCCGCAGCAGCGGTGGCTGTCGTGCCCAGGTGAGTGATGGGTCCTTTCCCGTGCAGGCCACGCTGGTGAAGTACACAACGGACGAGTTCGACCAGCGCATCCTCTACGAGTATTTAGCAGAAGCCAGTGTTGTCTTCCCAAAGGTCTTTCCTGTTGTGTAAGTACCTGAAGTTCTGTTGGAATAACTCTGTACCTGGCCCTTCCTCTAAAGCTCTCTGGCCTGTGCGTTACTGAAACCACGTTTGTCAGTAACTGGCATTTGCCTTAAAACCCCCAGTGTGCCCCAGACCTGCCGGGGAGCTCAGTGGGACAGAGCTCCCCGGGTTTAGAGAGCTGCTTTGGACAGGAACACAAAGCCAGTGAAGAATTTTTGCTTCAAAATAATTAAAATATTTGCAATTTAAAGTGCTGGGGAAAGGCTTTAGTGGGTTATATGGTTATATTGAAAGTGCCCACCGATAGAGTCCTCGTGGAACACTGGGAATTGTGTTCTGGAATCACTGGGGGTGTAAAAAGCCCACCTGAAGTGCTGGTTACTGAAGTCAGTTTGGAACTGCAGATTTGTTTTATTTAATGACCAAAAAATAAGCCACTTCTCTTTTCTTCAGGCATAATTTATTGGACTCCAAGATCAATACCCTTTTATCGCTGTGCCAGGATCCAAACTTGTTGAATCCAATCCATGGGATTGTGCAGAGTGTTGTCTATCACGAGGAGTCTCCACCCCAGTACCAAACATCTTACCTACAGAGTAAATATTTTTCCCTTTTTTTCAAAACTGCTGTATTTTGAGTTAGATTTACTGCTGAAAATGTTTCCATATTGCAACCCTCCTGGAGTAGCCACTCAGCCTGGTGTGGCACCTCTCCAGCTTCAGGTATCCGAGGAAAAATAAGAGTTTGCAGATTAAAAATAGTCCTGACATGAATATTAGAACTGCTGCAGTTGTGCACCAAATACTAGAAGTGCTTATCTATCTATGTGAGTAAAAGATGTTGACCCTCAGGATTCTGTTTCCTCCAAGCAACTTAAAAGAAACACAGACTGTGAATGGTGATGATAGATGATGAACTTTGTTATCCGCATTAATTTGGGGTCGATTTAGGTACTGGTAAATTCCTCAGTGTAATGTTTGGTTTTCAGTGCCCAAGCTGACTTGAACTGTGACACTTAAAACCTGAACATGTTTTTATGGTCCTTAGTCAAAAACTTTCCAGAAAGATCCGTAAGAAACAGGTGACAGTTGAGAAAAACTTAAATGCTTTCATAATTTGGGAACTGAGATGTGGAATCACATGGTCAATTCACCTTTTAAAATGAGGGAGCACCCTCAGGTCGTTCTGTGTCAGTGAGAGCTGGGCTTTGAGGGTGATGTTGCATTTGTTGTTGCAGGTTTTGGATTCAATGGGCTGTGGAGGTTTGCTGGCCCCTTCTCCAAGGTAAGAGCTCCGTGTGCTCTGGTGTGTTTGGCCTTTCTGGGGCATGTTGGTGCTGCAGGAAAGATGCACAGAAACAACAAGGCACAGAATTGCTCTGAGCAAGCAGAAAGCTGCCAGACTCACTACTTGGGCTAAAACCAGTTCTGAGCCTGCAGCAGGGGCTTTGATAGATAAACTACCAAAGTTGGGTAAAAGCAGTCAGGTGTGTGTGTGTAAATGCACCTTTTCCTGCTCCCAGGGTCACTGTATTACATGTGTCTTACAGTGTAAAGCGTTAATTTGATAAGACTGATGATTCCATAGGGTTAAATCCTGTGTTAGAACAGAGCCAGTGGAGCACTGCCCGTGTCCCCAGCCATTCCAGGGAGAGGTGGCTGAGCGGGGAGGTGGCCCAGGGGCAGAGCTTCCAAGGCAGTGTCAGGTGGCTCTGCAGGTCAGTCCAAGGGGGAAACAGCCCCCTTCCTGCCCCTGGGCTCCCACACACTGAAATCACACCTACAGTGGTCTTTAATGTTCGCATTTAGATTGATCTGCAAAAGACCACAAATCACTTTATACAGATACGCCAAATGCTTTTTAAAATTTCTGGGCAAACCAGTGGGATTTCAGCGTGAGCTCTGGAGCAAAGCTCAGACTGACAGGAAAGTACAAAGAAAAGAACAATCTTTTTTTTTTTCCTCCCACCCATCTCCCACAGCAAAACCAAATCCCAGACTATGCTGAGCTCATAGTGAAGTTCCTTGATGCCTTGATTGACACGTATTTGCCTGGAATTGATGAGGAAGCCAGTGAGGAATCTCTCCTGACCCCCACGTCTCCGTATCCGCCGGCGGTGCAGAGCCAGCTCAGCATCACCGCGAACCTCAACCTCTCCAACTCCATGACCTCACTTGCCACTTCCCAGCACTCCCCAGGTCAGTGGCTGCTCTGGTACCACCTGGGTGAGGGAAGGGTGGGAATTTCAGGTTTGGGAGCCAAACACTGTTGGCTCTTTGGATGGGGTTGGGCACCAAACATCGGTGCCTTCCAGAGTGAAATGAATATTAAACTGTTCCTGAGCTCTTACCCCAGTTCAGATGCTGGATTTTATCCAGCACAAAAGCTGTCTCCCAGCTCACTCCACGTGAAGGGAAGAGCGTTAAGGGCATCAGAGCTGACAGCAGCTCCGTCTTCATGTGGAACGTGTGCAGCAGTGAGGGCTTGAAAAGGAATGAATAGAAACATGTAATCATGTCATTTGCAAGGAAAAATGCTGATCTGGGCACTGCAAGGTAGCACATGTTGGGAAAAATAATCCCTAAGTATGCCTTGCAGAGTGTACCTGGGCTGACAAAGCCCAGGACTGTGTGATCCAAGGCCAGTGCCCACACAGCAGCACAGGGCTTGGACTCTGCCTCCAGGGAGAAAAAGAGTTCGTGTGGATACATGAGGAAGGGTCAGCTCAGAGTACTGGATTGCCAGAAATATGCTGGTGGCAAAGTGCAGGAAAAGAACAGTCATCCAAAGCAGTAAGTGGATAAAAACACTCAGTGCCTGGCAAGGGAAGAAGGAATTGCAGGGGAATGAATGCAGAGGTGAAATTTAACAGCAGAGGTTTGCAGGGTGTAAATGAGTGAAGACTAAAAATCACTCAGTATTTCAGCATAAGGTAGAAGAAATTAAATATAGGAAGAAGATGGAATTTATGTCAAAGAAATCTGCATGAACATTCTTCCTGAAGTGATTTTGGAGGAGTGGTGTTTACATTGAGGAACTCTTTTCTTTGTCATAAAAATTACACTGTGGGATATTTCTTAAGGGATGGTTTAGCTGTTGCAGTTCTAAATACACACTTCAACCAACTTTTTATTTCTACTTCATTTCTAAGCCCAATGGAAGGCCAAAAAGCCCTTGGATTGAGATGGTTTGGGTTTTTTCACTCTCTTGCTCCCTGGTTCCTGCTCCCTCCACTGAGCCCTGCTGGGCTGGGCTTGGCTCTGTGCAGGAATCTGCCCTTCCAGGGGCTCCCCTGGCTCTGGACACTGGGGTGGTTTGTGTTCAGGGTGCAGAGGTGCAGCAGGGGTAAGACAGGGCTCTGTTTGAATGATTTGGGAATGGGGATTTCTTTGGGAACAGACCTTGCTGTCAGTGTGGAATAAGGACATTCTGGGCATCATCTTTCTGTTCTGGACATTGGTGGCAACTCCAGCAGTTCATTTCCAAAGGTCAGGTGATGGTGCAAGATTGGGCTCTGTGAGGGAAAGAAGCATTTTGCTCTGTAAATGTCCTCCTTCCTTCTGCCCCACTTTCTGTTCCCTATTCCTTTGCAAGCTGAGAGGAAGGAATTAATCCAGCCTGTCAAAGGTTCCTTCCAAGTGCTGTGCAAACAGATGGCTTTTGTCAAAGGCTGGTTAAGAGTCTCCACAAATAGAGTTGGGAACTAGGGAACTTGTTCAGGTTAATAGTGAGTCTGAAATGACACACGGATGACACACACAGTGCACTGCTTGCTTGGAAATTAAATGTAAAACACCAGTGTGAAGGCAGCACTGAGTTCCCTCCCTCACCACACTGAGTCAAAGAAACAGTTTCAGCCAAGTAAGTTTTGATTATGGTTACAAATATATTAAGTTGCAAATACATGAAAAATTCATTTCCTGCATCTGGAAACCACCAGGCGAGATCACTGTTTATAAATGTTTTGTCTGTCACCATCTCTGCTCCTTTCCCTCCCCTTCCCCGTCTCATGGACATTATTCACTTACGTTTATTTCTTTCATTCTGTGTCTGTGAAGCTTCTCTGCCTTGCTCTAAGTCTGCAGTTTTCATGCAGCTGCCTCATCCAGGTACTCTCTTCTTTCATCATATTTGCACGAAATGCTGCTTGAGCTGTGTTAGGGTCGGGCTGTGGCATGAGCAGCAGTCACTGACACGGGAACGGCTTCAGCGAGTGCTAAACTGGGGCATTTCCTGGGGGATGCCAAAATACCTGGTGGTAGAGCAAAGAGCCAGTCACGGCCTCAAGAATAAATGTAGCAACAGAGAGGTGGATGCTTGGGATGGAAATCACTGCTGCACGTGTGAAGCTCAGCTGAAGCACTGTTTGGTGGGAGCTCTTCAGATTTACCAGGAGTCAGCTCTAACCTCAGTGACTCACCAGCAGACACGAGTTCTTGGGGCTGAACTGCAGCAGGCAGAGGTGCAGTAGATCAGGAGCTCCACACCACTGCGTTTCTCCTTTGTATGGAGAAGAGACAGCTGCAGAGGAGGGTTTTTGCTCACACCGTGGGTTGTTCCTGTCCTCAGCGTAGTTTGGGGTTTGTGCTGCTGCCCACACAAGGAGAGGAAGGTGCAGCCTGCAGCAGCCTCTGCTGGAGCCCTCACACTGTCGCTGTGCCAAGTGTGGAGGGTGTTCTTTGTTCTCATTAATGCCACTGACAATCAGTTTCTTGTATGTAATTTTGGAGATGTCACAGTAACAGGATTTTGTTCTAACTTTTGTATTCACTGTCAGACATCCTAATTTGTGCTGCTGATTGTACTTGTAGCCTCTTGCCTAAAACCACCCGTCCTGTTCCTCATTCCTGTGCTGCACCTGCCGTGGGTGTGAGTGTGTTAAACACTCATCAGGCAGTCACACCGTGACAGCTACTGAGCCACTGCTGCAGGGCTGATTAACTCACAGCAGAGGCAGCAGAAAAAGGAACAGTTGATTGGGAGCACATCTGCACTAAACACAGCCCTTGGCTTTGGGGCTTTGAGTGCCAGTGCCCGAAGCTCAGTGACGGCTCTCACAGCAGGTTTGGGGTGTTATCGTCCTGTCAGCACCAAGTTTACACTGAAGCAGTTTATTTTTGAAGTTTGTTTGATGTGAGACTTCTAGCAAAACATGTTACCTTGTCCTGCAGAGACCATCTGAAGCTTCTCAGGTGTAAGTCATGTAAGCTGTGCCCTCAGGAAGGGCACAAACCTTGGCCTGTCCCCCATAAGCCTCTTCCTGCCACTAGTGGGGCTGAACTTGGGCAGTAGGAGTTCTGGTGAGGAGTCCCAGTCTCACCTGCTCTGTGCCTGTTTCCTGTTAATACCCTCTGTAGAAAACTGTATCTTTACTTGTTAAAATTTAATTGGATGGTTGGAATCAATGATCTTAAGGGTCTTTTCCAACCTTAACAATTCTGTGAGTCTGTGAATTGTTTTTATTGACAGTTTGCTGGGGTTTGAATCATTACAGTTGGTGTCTGCACTTGACACTCAGCTGTTCAGGTGAACCTCTGCATGGGTTCTGTTCCTGCCGAGTGCAGCATGAGCCAGCTGAGCCCTTCACTCCCCTGGTGGTGAGACAGTCCTCTGAAGGCTGATTTGTACCTTACGGGCTTTTACTGAGCTTGTTTGTGAGCCAAGATTCCGCGTGGAGGGGAAGGGTGGGTACCTGCATACACGAGTCTTCTCTGGTAGCAAGAATCAGCCTCTGCCACTGCAGCAGAATCCCGTGGGTTCAGAAATGAACCTTCCTCTGCCTGCTGTGCCCCTGTTCCACAGCAGCCGTTGATTTTTGGCTGGAAGAAGCCCGTAGGTTTGACAGTGTCGGCCGTTCCTCCTGGAGGATGCAAAGGCAAGACTGGAGTCCAGCTCACTGGCTCAGTGTTGTCCCAGCACTCCTGTGCCCCGGGCTGCCGCGAGGGCAGAACGGTGCCTTCGCTTCTTTGCCTCCTCCTCTTCCCTCACCGAACCAGACGTTTGGTTTTCATGAGACACACACGATTTCTTGCTCTTCCTCTGCCTTTCCCCTCTGCCGGCCCCAAGGGCTGCAGGGAGGGAGGGAGGGAGCAGCTCTGCGGCCCTGCCCTGCCTGTGGTCGCCAGGACAGGCTCCCTGGCCCGGGGGCTCCCGGCGAGACTCAGCGCGGACCTCGTGTTTCCGCAGGGATCGACAAGGAGAACGTGGAGCTCTCGCCCACCGCCGGCCACGCCAACAGCGGCAGGATGCGCCACGGCTCCGCCAGCCAAGTGCAGAAGCAGCGAAGCGCCGGCAGCTTCAAGCGTCACAGCATCAAAAAGATCGTGTGATTGTTGCTTTTTAATTTTGTTTTCTATCTCTGGACCTGACTGACACGCGCGGCCCCGCGCCGGGTGTGATGCTGCACTTGATTTGTACAGTTCCCATCCCGTCGGCCGCGTCGCCAGATGATCAACTCCTGACCCATTGCCTGAGTTAACGCCTTCATCCCTCCCTTCTGTTTGGTTTGAGTGTTCCAGAACCGCGCGTGGATCCCGAGGGACGGCGGAGCCGGGGCAGGTCTGGAGTCCTGTGACGTTGCAGAGCCGCGTCTTGTCCAAATCCAAAGCCATTTCCCAAAACAGCCCCGCCGTGCACCTGCTCTGGCCTCGGGTGTTCCTGCTCTAAAGGGAAGTGTTGATCCTTAACCCTGTTTGCACACCTCAAGGTAGTGGCTTCCTGAGCCAGGGAAGTTTCTCTAATCCTGGTTTTAATCCAAACGTGTAAGATTTTAGCTGTGGACTTTTTTTTACCATACTGAAAAGAAACTCACGATAGCCACAGTACAATGAGCTTAACAGAAGTGGTGGATTAGGTTACATTTCAGGGAATTAGCAATAAATGGGAGAAGAAAAGGAGGCTGCAGGAGTCTCAGATTAAGCTTCACGCACTTGGACTGTACATGGACCAGACTGGACAAACTGGCTTTTTCCCCCAACCTTTTTTTTTTTTTTTGCTGTACTTTACTGCCCTGGGGAAGGTGGTACAGGGGGAAATCCTCGGGAACTGCCCCTCGGACTGTCGTTGTAGCACTGCGGGAAGTTTATTGCCTCTTCCTTCCGTTTAACACATGCTTTAGTTCTGCCCTTCCCAGAGCACACCCTCGGGAGCTCCTGGCAGAGCAGCCAGTGGGGAATGGAGGAGCAACGGGGCGGATTCACTCCTGGCTCTGGGGGATGGTGTGTGGCAAAGCTGCCCCTGTACTGCCCAGGCAGGGACAGGAACAGCCACGTCTGCTCAAGGTACATGAATTTAAATTAACTGACACTGTTGGGTCTGTCCCGGTGCAGGGCCAGGGCTGCCCCTCTGCCCGCGGGACCCCCCGGGGGGTGTTCGGGGTCCAGCAGCGGTTCCAGGAACTGAAGGTGCTGTCACTGGTCACTGCCAGGGCTCCGGTGACAGCGCTGGGGAGTGACAGCGCTGGGACCTGCTGGCGAGGTGGGAGCTGGGGCAAGGGCCGTGTCCCTGGGGGCTCACACAGCTCCTGCTCAGGAACAATTCTGCTTCCCAGTTTCACATCCCTGTGCTGTGGTAGGAATCAACAATCCTTCGGTGGCTTTAAAGGAAAAAAAAAACTATCCACTGGGTAAAAGCCAATCCTCCAGTGCAATCATTAATGGCTTTCAGTAAATCAAACTCCACAGCTAAATTATTAGAGAATGGTACAGTTAAGGGTTCCGATTTTATTGCTATAGCACACAATTCCCATGTACCCACACAGTAACAATGTAACATTTGTGTAAATAAAAATACCTTTATTGTATTAATTCATAAAATAACAATTTCTTTAATTTGTTTACAGTCCTGGAAAAGCTATGAACACAAACTTCATATGCAAATAGTTTGCCAAAACAAGAGGAAAACTGAGGATTAGCGGTCTTGGAATAAACACTTTAGAAAAATGAAGTGGTGCAATTAACCCAATCCCTTCACTCGGGGTGGTGCAGGTGCTGCGGCAGGAACGTGGTCACTGAGGACACGGAGTGGGGTGTGAGCAGGGCCTGAGGCTGAGCCTTGGGGTCCCCAGGTTAGAAACTGTTGTCATCTCACACCTCAGGCTGTGAGGAGCCCCCCCTGGTGTCACTGTGGTTTGCACGGGGTTGTACCCAATCGAGCTGGTTCCAGCCCTTCCCGTTTTGCTGAAGACAAGGAATTGTAGAAGCCTGAGGATTTGTAGGTAGTAGGAAAACAAGAATCTCTTGTAAAGGTGATTTGCTGTTTTCAGTTGTTTCTCCTACGAGTAGGTTTCCTGTAAAGAGGAATAGGAATTCTCGGTTTTGCTTGGACAGAGAAAGTCCTTCACTGTTCTGCATTGCCCGATGTCAAGTGTCCCTCCTTCAGAACTGCTGCGTTCTCTGCAGCACAGGATGTGAGAGCACAGGGGACAGTGATGAAAATCACCTTCCCTGGGGTGATTTCTCCAGGCTCTCACTCCCACCTGAAAATCTGATCTCTTCATAAAGTCAGTGAACAACATTTTATTTCCTCTCTCCTTGGAAGGAGGGAGTTGGTTGGAGATTCCCCTGTGTGAGAGGTTCAGTGAGAGGGCCTGGACTCTGGCTGAGCAGGGGTGTCAGGAAGTGGGGGTGGAATTGGGGTGTAAGGACAGCTGATGGCCAAGGTTTAATTTGGGATCATGAGTGCCCTGATTGCAGAAACGTTGTCTTGCACTGCTTGTTGGGAAGCTCGTGCTTGGCTCACAGGGAAGCACAGCCTTTGTGTAATGATTAAACTCCAATCAGTAATTAGTTGTTGAGTGCCTTACTGTCTCTCCATTGCTTTCCTGCTCCCTCAGCAGCCACTGCTGGGACTTTGCCTCTTTTTCTTTCTCACATCCCTCCTTTGTTCTTTCCCTGTTTGAGCACTCTCCCTCCTGCCCCGTTCCAGCCCAGGCTGCTCCACCTCTGCCCACGTGCTGCTCGGGCTGTGCTGCCAGTGAGCAGCAGTTGTGACACTGCTGTGACACTTGCCGGTGACACTGTGGGTCTGAGCCCCGTCCCGGGTCCCCACGTGCCGGCCGCGCTCTGGGCAGCCCGCGGGCACCGGCAGTGGCTGCAGCTCCAGTCCCTGCTGCAGGGCTGCAGCCCTGGAGTCCCTGTGCTTTGACACGGACACTTTAGATTCAGAAAAATCCCAACAGGAACACGTGGACCATATAACAACCTGTGGGGATCGTGTGTGACACCCCTGGCTCAGAGCCCGTTCCCCGCTCCACACTTACCACAGCTCAGTACTGTAAAGACAATTAACATTCTGTTTGTGTTGATATTTTCCCTGACTTAAAGGTAACTCAGTAGTATTTGAATAGTGCATAACCTACCTGTAATGATGCCGATGTTTCTGCTTTACCATGCATGAGGTTCCCCAGACAGGGAACATTTCACTAAGTCTCGTGGGCTGAGCCCCTGGCCTGTGCCAGGGCTTGCTCTGACCCAGGTTGTAGGTTTTAGGGCTTTTCCTGTTTCATCCTAAGGCTAATTTTTATCAATGTCATGAAGCACGTCCTACTGTTATGCAACAAACCACAGACAGTCACTCGGAGTGTTGGTCCCACCTTTTTTTTTTATGCAGTATATTCACCTGTAAATAATTTTTGTGTAAAATTTGACAGAAAAGTATATTTACTACACTGTAAATACATGTGACAATATATTGTATTATTTTGCTTTTTTTGTAAAGCAGTTAGTTGCTGTATATGTATAACATATAAATTTGATTATTCTAGTGTTAGTAACTGTTAACTCCTCCTCCCTGCTGGCGTTCCATCATTTAAAGCAGAAGCTGTGTCCGACACCCTCGCCCTGGGTGTGGTGTCACTCCCCCGGCCCCGCCTCGGGCCTTCCCCTCCTCCCTCCCTGCCAGTGCTGTCCGTGCTGCCCCAGCTGGAGTGTGAGCCTGGCGAGAGCCCCTGGCGCTGGGGGAGCTCTAGGTCAGAATGGTGGAAGTAAAGTTTCAGATAATTATTGTTCACCCCACTCTCCCCTCATGTATGTACTTTCCCTTTTTTTTTTGGAAGTAAAATGTAAATCGA
The DNA here is from genome assembly GCA_013399855.1 of Oxyruncus cristatus. NCBI lineage: Eukaryota > Metazoa > Chordata > Aves > Passeriformes > Cotingidae > Oxyruncus > Oxyruncus cristatus. Next base: position 999,227 of record VXAY01005810.1, read on the forward strand.
ACCTGCTCCCAGTTGTTTGGAGGTCATTCCCGGGGGCTGTGGGGTGAAGGCGGTGGACGTTGACATCCTTGCTCTGTTGGGCAGTGAATTTGGGTGGGTTCTTTGGGGCTGAACCAAGGGATCCAGCCCAGTCCCAGACCCCAAACCCCACTTTTTCTGGGGAAAATTAGAACCAAGTTGAAATCCAGTGTCTGGGGTTTGTCTTCCCAGACTGGTGCTGCTCTGGGTGTGGAAACCTGCACAGATCTCTAAGTAATGGCAAACCCAATTGCCTGTGGTGACTGAGGACAGAATAAAGCCCATTGTCATGAATTTCATGTCACTTCAATAAGATTATCATAACTGAATAATAAATCAGAATACTTCTTTTTAAAATGTAAATTTAATATTGTAATAAAACAGCTGCTTGGTCTTTAAAGAACAATTCAGTATAATTTGTCTATTTGAGCTTTTCTAGCTTAGAAGCTTGAGGTTTCAGCTGTCAGGCAACTTCTATGACAAATGATTAATCACACCTATTTTTCTTTTAGGGGGATACATTACTTTCCCATTAAAAATGTATAAGTACTTATGTTCTGGCTTTGTGAATCGTAAAAGGATGTAAAGACACATTAAAGTGTGACTGGATTGACTTCTTCTGAGACATCTTCTTGTTCCTGCACAGTGAGTGGACAGACAGACCTGCAGACACCTGGCCAGGCGATTCCTGCCGTGCTCCTGGTGCCAGCTGGGGCTGCCCGAGTGGCAGAGCAGCAGTTTGGGAACTGTTGCACATTTTCTTTCCTTTAGAAGAAATTTTCATTAGTCCTAAGCTGGAGCTCCGGTGGGAGCCGACTCCTGAGCAGCACCTGCTCAACCACTGCTGCCAAAAACATTCCTAAGGTTCCTCTTTTGGACAGTCGAGCCTCCCTGCTGCTTGAGATCACAGATACACTATAGCCACAGGGACGGAATGAAAGGAGAAAGAGTTTTACTTTAGTGATGTCTTTATGCTGTGGGAAAAACTACACTTAGGGGAAAATTGCACCCTTGGAGCAGGCAGTTCTGTCTAAGGAAATAGCTTCAAAATCCCTGCCCAGGTGCTGATAAAATATTTTACAATGGAAAATAATAATGTAAAAATGCATTGATGTGGGGATATCAATTCCGTCCTTGAGCTAAAAGAGGAAGAGAAAGGAAGTTCTTAATCACAAGCAGTAAGTCTGACCCATAATATGAGTGGCTCATTCCTAAATATTAAGCTGTCTCTGGCATAAATATTTCCAAATAACTCTGACTTGGAATGACGAGTTTTTGTATTTTAGGTAGCCCAAAATTTATACTAAAGTTGTAATTCCCTTAATAGGAGACTTCCTTAAGCATGCTGAAAAGCTGCAAAGAAACAAGCGCAGTTAAAATTAAAGCCCTTTCGTGTCCTTGCTGCATGCTCCCGTTCCTGGCTGACCCCAGGATGGCTCAGAGCTGTCCCTGAGGGTGCCCCAGCACTGTCACGGGTGGGATGGGGGAAATCTGGTCCCTTAGGCCCTACCACAGGATCAGATTCCACTGCACTGGTCACTTCTGCCATTGTCAAATGCTTTTTGTTGTCTGTCCTGCCCTTAGGCCCGTCTGTGTGGGACAGGTGACAGCACACCTGACCCTCAACAGCTCTAAGGTGATGAGCCACCTGGTGTCACAGAACGGCCAAAGCCAACCCCCTGCAGCTGGGCAGTGCTACCAACAGTCCCTTGCAGAGCAGCCACGGCCTTCCCCACTACTGGGGTTAGGATTTCCAGGTGTGAATCCTTTGTGCCGTGGAACAGGGGCTCCAGTTGACTGCTCCTCTGTTTAACAAGCTCTCAAATGAAAATCACTCCCAGGGTTGTGTGGGTGGAGAGTGTAGAATAACATCTCCCATGATGTGACTTGTTCAAACAAGTATGGGTTTGTTCTTCAAAGGAATCATGAAAGAACCTCTGACGACGGCATCTTTTGGGATATTCAAATGACAGCACTATGAATAGCCAGAAGTAACTATATGCTCAAGAAAATCCCACTGAACTATGAAATTGTATTTTAATTTTTTTTCTCATAGCATACTGTCCTTCAGAGAAACTAGAAATATCTGTTCCGCTGCTTCCATCCCCCATCAGGGACTGGGAGAGCGAGGTCTGCCCGGGAGAGCCGGGTGTGCAGAGGACACAGCACATGCACTGAAGAGCTGCTGGTCCAGCCCCCCTCCTCCTCCTCCTCAGGCTCTGAGGACACAGGTAAATGAAATGGCCAGGTCCAGAAGAGGTAGGTCAGGGACAGACCTGACTGGGAGCGAGTTTTCCAAGCTCTAGTTACCAACTCTGCTTCCTGAGGCTCCCTGTTCAAGGTGTCAGATGCCAGGCAGGGGGACAGTGGGTGCCTCTGTCTCACCTGCTCTTGGCTCCATTCCCCTAACTTGTTTTCCATGAAGTTCCTCCATTGCTGTTTGTGCTCCCCAGCACAATCAGCCATGGGTTTTTCCCCCTTCTTGGTGAGTCCCTTTCCCTGGTCTAAGTGCCCTGGCCCTGCAGCTCACTGTAAGACAGCTGCTCTCGTTGCAGAGAGGCCCGGGGTGGTTAGTGCAGCGTGAGGGGGGTGAAGGTGGAGGTTTCCAGCTCTCTGTGCACAGTGTGCAGTGGGGAGTTCTGCTGCTGTGGGCAAGACCCACCCAAGGGGCCGTGGAGAGGCAGGACTGACCACGGGCAGGGATGCACAGGACCAGGCTCTGCTGGAGAACAGGCTGGCTCAGAGCAAGGCAAAACATCAAAAACCATCCCACAACACAAACACAGGGACCCACTGGGGTGGCTGAGGCAGCACAGCCAAGCAAGGGAAGGAATTCCTGCATTTGCCCAGTGCAGCAGGGATCACGGAGCAAAGGCTGCTCCACGCTGCTGGATCCTGCCAGCTGGTGGATCACTCACCTGAAGAGGTGCCCCCGGAACGGGGAGAAGGGGCCATCCCAGCACTGCTGAAGGCTGCATGGGATTGATGCTCCTCTGCTCTCCCTCCAGTTAGGCCTGTCCTTGTTTTTAACTGCTGGTCTCACACAGCTCCTGAAAGAGGGGAAAATGAGCGCTCCTCCCTGAGCAGCTGCCAACCGCCTGCGCAGCAGAGGAGAGGCTGTGCAGGCCAGGCCCTGGGCACGGCTCCCTGCCCGCCAGGGACAGCAGCTCTGCTGCAGAGGGACCCTGGCACCTGCTCCTGCCAAAGCAACACCAGAGCACGTACAGACACGGCCCAGGCTGCACCTCAGAGGCTGCTCCAGCTCCCTGCAGGCTCTGCCGGGACGCCTCGGCTGGCCTGGATTTCCCGCTCGGTTTGGGATGTGAATGGGCACAGCTGTACCTGCACCTGGAATTCCCACCAAAGAACGTGCTGCCCTCGAGATGCTGACAGGCCTTACCTCTCCCCTTCTCCTTTTACTTTGTGTGGTGCCAGTTTTTCTTGCCGGGAACACTTGCTTGTTCAATCCTTATGAAAATGGAACGGGCAGGCTGGAAAGCTGTTCCCCACTCATGAAAACTCCAGAGACACGAACTGGTTCTGTAAGGAGGAGGTGACCTGTCACACAGGGAAGCAGTTACTCTCCTGGCAGGGTTTGGTTTATTTACAAGCAGTCGATTTGATCTTTACTGCACAGAAGCTGTTTCTCTGTTCACTGTAGTGAAGCTCATGGCCTCTGGCTGCTGTCAGAGCTCAGCCAGGCACTGCCACAGCGCAGGACCCGGATCTGTCCCAGGAGCTTCACCGTCTGTGGTCCCCGTGTGTGACAGACACAGGCTGTGGTTGTGACCGTGGACAACTCTGAACATCTGACCACCAGGCATCGTAAAGGCCGGAACTGTCCAACGGTAACAGCCGAGGATGGCTGTCAGTTGGGAATTCTTAACGGACAAACTGCTGAGATCCTCAGATTAATGGCATTAAAAGGCCAAAGTCTCAGCACTGATGGATTTTTCCGCCTCGAGTGTGGCGCAATTTGTAGTCTTTAAGAGGGTATTATTAATTCCTGACTGCTCTAAACAAAAAGATTGAGGCGAATCAGAAACTTCTCAGAGAAAAATACTTGGACAAATCAGTGATTTAGGAAGGACAGTGTGACCCTCTGAAACACAACTGTGAGATCTCCAAGTTACTCATTTACACTCCCACGTACCAACCGCCTGCTGCAGACGTGTAAATAAACAACTGGCAGGTTTGCCCCCAGCCAGCCTGGGCACTTCAATAAACCTCCCCTGTGTCCCAGTGAGGGCGTTTCCAGCAGGTTTCTGCAGCATTACCTGGTGCAGAGTGTGCTGCCCAGAGCCAGTGGGTTCCTGGGAACAGCAGGATGAGACTTGGGCACTGGAAATGGAGGAGGCTGACTGGGGAATAATGAAAGATGAAAAGGAACCTCAGGCTTTCAAGCTGGCAGGAGGCTTGAAGAGTTTTCCTGCACTGTTGCAGCTCCCATTGGATGCCCCCAGGAATAGCTCTGGTTTGTAACTCACTCTTGCTCTGCTGCTCCCTGCTCCTGCCCCAAGGTAGGCTCACATGAGCCGCCTCTCCCTGGCCTATTTCTTCCCTCTGACTTCGCCACCAAGTTTCCAAAGGATACAAAGGTAGCCTAAGTTGTTCCACGGGGAAATCCAGAGGCAGCTGCTCCCACAAAGCCAGGTCCAGTGATAAACCCAGAGCAGTTTCCTCAGGAGCCCCAAGCACTGCAGTGTCCCAGCCCCCCCGGTGCCCCCTGACCTGCCCGGCTGCACGGGAAGGAGCAGCACGGAGAAAACCAGGCTCCTGCCCCGCCGTGTCTGTGCATGCAACTGTGCTGGACTGGAGAGAGGATACACCGCTCCCAAACTGCACTTCCCGCGCAGACCCAAGGCCTGGCTGCTGCTTGGGCTCCTCCTTTCTCACCCCGGGGTCTCTCCCTCTCTCACCAGCCGGCTCTGCAAATTCCCCACCTCCTCAAAACAGCGACAGCGCTTTCCCACAGTCTCCCTCGAGTGCCCTGCCCAGGATCCGCAGTCACACAGCGCACGGAGTGTGCCAGAGCTTCCCTGCTGTGTGTCCCCCAAACCTCAGACATCCTGGGACACCGGAATCATTTACATACACTGGATTTTCTTTCAATGATGCCAAAAGCCCTAGGGGGAAATGTCACAAATATTAAACAATATCACGAAAAGTCTCCATTAATCCTGACTTGGTGCTGCTGCAGCCAATGTGTGACCAGGTCTGAACACAGGTTTGCATTTCTCGTTCTGGTTCAGCCTTGCAGCTCCAATCGCGCGCTGCTGGAGCTGCCGCTAATCCCTGTGCCCACCACGTGTGCCCACCGGCCAAACGCTTGTGTCAGCCTCTGCCCACATGCCAGGTTCGCCCGCGGTGTCTGAGCGGCGCGCTGCCGCAGCGGTGCCCGGCTGTGCCAGCACAGCGCGGGGCGCCCCGGCCCGGGCCCAGCCCCAGGGTCGCAGCAGAGCGCAGGGCTGGGCAGCGCGGGCGGCTCAGGGGGCTCCGGAGCCTCCAACAGCAACGCCAGGAGCCGTTCCAGGGCTGCGATCCCCACGGCCCGGCCGGGGCACCGGGCAGGGAGCGGGGCAGTGGGACACAAACCCCCCTCAGGGCAGTGGCGGGAGAGGCCCGGGATGGGAAACACGGAGGGACCGGGCCGGACCAGGGCCCTCAGCGCCGGTTCCCAGCGAGCACCGCGGAGCGGAGGGACCCTGCCCGAGCCGCGGCCACAGGAACGATCCCAACGCCGGGAACGATCCCGGCTCGGCGACTCCACGCGCGATCCCGACGCCGCCGCCGCCGCTCCCGGGCCGGCGCCGCTCCCGGCGGGCCGGGCG
>VXAY01005810.1:1005565-1040704 GCA_013399855.1 Oxyruncus cristatus
GGTGCGGGGGGCGAGCGGCACTGCTGAGCCTGGCGTGGTTTGTGTGTTTTGCCCTCGCGGTTCCTCCGGGCCGGCCCCGCCGTGGCTGCCCTGGGAGGCCGGAGCTGAGTCGGGCGGTGCAGCCCCGGCGGTGCAGGTTGAGGCACCCTGTGTTGTCTGCCGCGTGTCTGGTCCGGCGAGCCTGGCCTGTGTTATGGTAATGGCCATAAAAACTGTTATTAGCAAACTTCTAATGCATTACAGTGGCTCCTTTTGTTTGTAAGCCAGCGTGGAACACAGTCAGGAGCAAAGGAATTAAATTGTGTTGCTACTGAGGAAGTGATGTTTGGAGAGCCTTGCTTTCCTGGGAGAACCCTTGTTGTTTGACTTGTTTTGCTCTTTTATTTTTCCTTCTTCGTCCTCCTTGAAGCAAGTGAGATCTGAGTTACTCCTGTTCCAGACCTGGGCAGCCTGCTCTGTGCTCGGCCACATTGTTTATCATAGTAATCCATAAAGCGGCAATCACAGAACAGACAGGCAACCTCTTCGTGGGATTTATCCAAAATAGCAGGAAACAGCACCAAAAGCTGCGTCTGACCGCAGTCTGTGTAGGAAATAAGTCAGGGTCTGTGGAATGGCAGAGATGGGGCCTTTCTGTGTTCCCAGGGCCGTGCTGCACCTGCCGAGCGTTACCGGCCGTGGACTTTGTCTCAGGTGGAAGGAGCGGGTGGTTGCTGGGGAAGGTGTTGCGCTGGTGTAACTCAGCTTTCCTCCGGTTGGCGTTGTGGCTGTGAATGATCTACCAGCACAGCCCTGGCGGGGAGCACGTGGGCTGAGCAGCACAGCTCCCGAGGGGCCCTGGCCCTTCCCCGGGAGCACTTGGACCAGAGCTGAGGGAGCAGCTGGGCCGAGCTTGCTCCTCGGCCGGGGTCACTGTGTGACCCAGTTCAGATCGCTCAGCCTCCTCATTCTTTAATGAACTGCTTGTGCAAAGGGTGAAGGACTGTCCAGGCATCTGCTGAGCTGCTGTACCTGTGCTCCCTTAGTGCCCCCGGAGCTGTGATTCTGGGAAGGGGCAGCACAGCTTTGTTACGTGCATCTCGTTCTCAGTTCACTGGTTTGCTTGCACGTGCTGAACAGTGTGATGGAGGAAATGACAACTTTTGAGTAAGTTAAAAGGGGTGAGAATCCTGTAGAGCTTGAGCTGTGCTTGAAGTGTGATGGAATCCACCCTCTTACTGCAGCACTCGCTGTCCTGGTCCCGCTCACCTGACAGTGCCTCAGCTTCTGCTTTGATGTTTTATTGAAGGACTTTTAAGAGCTCTTGAGTTTATGAAGGTCAGTCTCTCACCAATGTCTTGTACAACAGGCTGTTTGCTCTCAGACATGAAAAGTGATATTAGGGCTGGAGGGTCTGCGTGGATGGCACTGCAGGAACCCAGTTCTTACGTGTGTTAGTAGCTGTTTCTTACTGAGGAGTGCTCTCCTTATTCACACGGGGTTTAGAAACCCGTCTAGGAACCATATTCCTTTTTAGAGATCTCTTGACATGCTCTGAGATACTAATACTGAAAATCATCAGCTGCCTAGAAAGCCTTGGCTTTAACCTGGATGCTTCACAGTGCCTGAAGTGAGACAACAGGAATTCCCCTCACTGCCCAGGGTGTGAGGTGAGGATACCTGCAGCTGAGACCTGCCACACTACGTCAGTCCCCAGCTCCTGCAGATTCCCTGTGGAGTTAACTGTGACAGGAGTTTGCTGGAGGATTGCAGCCAAAGCTCTCTGAGCCAGCAACAGTTGATTTATGATGTTGAGACTCTTATGTTCATTTTGAAAACATTGCAGGCTGGCTGTGGGGGGATTGCAGAGCAAGTGCACTTCTGCAGTAGCAGTTATCTGAAGAGCATAATGCTTTAAAAGCAGCATACCCCACTTAGCCGTGCTTCTCACCGTTCATGTGCACTTAACTGATGTGAAAAAACAATTTAAGGTATTTCTAGTGTCCAAGGAGACTGTAATAGGATCAAGGCTGATATCCCAGTTGCCCTTAGCAACATCTAGAACTAATAAAAACCATTAATTACAGCATTAATTACTTATAATTGTTTCATGTTTCAGATCTAATGATTAGCCTTTTTAAAATCCTGATTTCTAACTGCAGTGCTTCTGTGGAGCTCTTAATGCAAATAGCTGGTTAGACTTCATGAAGTGATGATTAACTTCAGGCAGCCATGCTCAGATACTCTGAAAAAGCTATTTTATTCAGCAGGTGTTTAATATTTTCTGGAAATTAAAGCTTTAGCATTTGTTTCTTGTGGGAGTTGCTAGAAGGGGACATATTTGCATGTCCCTCACTGCTTTTTCAAGTGTTCTGTCTTCAGCTGTTTTATTGTGGGTTTCTTGTTGTCCACTGTGTGGATTCTGTTCAGCTTCACTGCCCCTGCACTTTGTCAGCTGGAAGGTGACTCTGAATTTATGGACCCTGTATGTTACTGTTAGCAGAGCTGAATATTTCATAAAAGATCACTAAAATCATTCTTGAGCAAACGAATCCATGCTGCAGACCTGCTTGCCTTTGACCTCTGCTGCCACCTGGCACTGAGGATGAGAAACCTGCCATGTGCTGGGGCTGATTTTTGACTCTGTGTATAAATAGTAGCAGTTAGCTCGTGATTTGCATGAGCCTCTGGTATTGGGGGCCTTAGCTTTGCATGGGGGCAAACCTGGGAATTGGGAACTGGAAGTGTCTGGGACAAGGATTGCAGTGAGTATCCCCATAAATGTCAGGGCTGCAATCCTGTGGTTTCCCCTTCCTTAAAGAGGAGCTTCTTTTTGTTATGAACTTGGACTTGTATTTGGATTTCTTGTTGAAATGCAGGGATAAGAAGAATTCCTTGGTGTTCATGGGTGCAGGAAAGAAATTAGCAGATCCCTTCCCTAAAGTATTTCCAGTTGAAGGGAGTGCTTGCTGCCTGTTAGAGAGGGTGGGCTCCCCTCTGTCCAGCTGGAATCCGTTTTTTCCGTTCCCTGTGTTTCCTCCAGCTCCGTGTGACTGTAGGAAGGTCATTTGATCTGTGTCTTGACTTTGCTTTTTAAAAAGGGCTGCCAAAGCTGGGGAGAGGAGGCAGCTTGCAGTGCAGGGGAGGCTGTTCTGTGTGAGAACTGCCCCTCATGTGATCCGGGGGGCTTGGGGACGCTGCTGTGGTCCGAGGTGAACATGTCTCTCTCCGATTAGGTCTCGAGTCTCTCCTTGGAGCACTTGTTCATGCACACAAGTTACCTCCCTGCTCCTTCAGTCTCAGTGTCTCCCAGTGAACCCTTTGCAGTTCCTCCCCAGCGCAGACAAATACTGGGCACCTTCCTCACTGATGTTTGCTATCCTTCCTCTCCGGGAAGGATGCGAACTTCTGCAACTTCTCACCAAGCCCTGGGCACGAGGCTTCCAAGCAAACTCCACTGTGTTTTGCTTTTCTGTGCGAGTGTGGTCCAGCGTTGTTTTTGGGAAGCTGTTTGCCAAGGTCTCCTTGCTGTGAACAGGGCTCGTTGCTGCCCCCACCTACCTGGAGACCTGTTTGGTCTCGGAGCTGCTCTTTGCTCTGTCTCCTGCAGCACTATCAGTGTGTTGTGATACAAACCTCACCATCCTGTCTCCTTGAAAATGCCAGTCTGTTTTTTGTCTTGTGTGCAGAGTCTGTTGGAAACCTTTGGTTAGTTTAGTCTCAGTTTTGTGGAAACTGATTGAGATGCCAGGCATTTGACTTGGATGGTTGTTTTGAAGTCTTAATTTATGAGCTGTACCTGGAGTGGCAACTGCACTGTGTTGCCCAGAGCAAGGGCTGCATTGGCTTCTTTGGTGTAGAAGCAAACACAAAGCGCTAAGTATTGAATGTATTTTTCCTGAAATTTTGGAAAATAGTTTGTTGTATTCTCCACCCTGTGTGACAATGCAGAAAGAATGAAAGATGATAAAATTTTTCCCAAGTCCAGATCTTTGTGTTGATAGGTTTTAAAGGTAATAACAGCTGCTTTGCCTGTGCTGGGGGGGTAGTGGTGAAGTCATGCAGAAGCTATTTCTGAAGCTTGCTGAAGTATCTGAGAGACCCTTCTGGGAAAACAGGGAAAAAGCTCTTGTGCCTCCCTCTGCAGAAGAGGATTTGCAGGGAGACACCACCTTGGGTGAGGAAACCATAAATAATGAAACAACTGGAGCAGGGAGGTAATAAGATAGAAAGTGCAGTATGGAGCTTGATAACCTGATAGGGTTAGTGTTAATTGCAAACTGTTCATTATTACAGAGCAGGAGGAGCACTCAGGGCCTTGGCAGACTGTGGTGAGGGCTGCTGGGGGTCAGAGTTTGTGTCTTTGTGAACTTCTTGGTGGTTTCTAAAACATCTGTTAAAAAAAACCCTACAGGTTGGCCTATGCTGATGCTTTTATTGTAAGACTCTGCTTCTGAGTGTGTAAATAAATAGGAACTGTTCTGAGTCCTGTGTTGGCCTTAATGCTGCTGGAGCCATGCAGGGCCAGGGTTTGGCTCCTGAGTTAGGAAAACACACAGACCCATCAATGAATGTGGCAGCTCCAGCTGCGAGGGGGCAGTGAGCTCTTGTAGGAATATCACTGAAGCTGACTACACTGAAGGCAGTTTTTATCTTGGAGATAAAAGGCAGCCTCGTGTTGGTGGTGTTTCTTGCTCCAGAGCACTAGTTTAGCTCTACATCAACCAGCTTTTTCAGCCTTTTACTTAAGTCACAATCTATGCTTTTGCAAATAGGAGGCTGCTGGTTCTTAAATATTTTAAGGTTGTGGAGTGGCTTCATTGGTGGCTTTTCATTTGCAGAGCAGCCTGTGTCTTGAGCTCATAGCCCACGTTCACTGGCCTGTGAAAAGGTGGTGTTGCTTAAGGGGTATCTCTTGCTGTTCTAGTCTTTCAGTGCTGGTGTTTGAAGCAGAAATTGCTGCAGAACACTTACCTTTAATTAGTTAAGTATACAGAGACTTCCCTGTTGGCTTCTTTTTAAAATAGATGTCATGCAGTTTGAGCTCTTGGAGGCCTGGCTCCTACCTGTCTCTGGGTGTTTGTCGCTCCTGGGTCATGTTGTCTGGAGCTCCTGGCTCTGGGTGACGTTTGGTCTGGTGGTACACCGGGGTGGAAAGGCAGTCAAGTCTGGTGGCCAAGGGACACCCTGCTCTGCAGTGTGTGATGCAAGGGCTGGCAGACTGCTGTGGCTTCACAGCTCCCTCCTGGAAGGTTGGCCCTGGGGATGCTGCCCTGCATGCAGAAAGCCCCTGTGCTCTCCAGCAGGACCTGGCAGAAGGTCCCTCCGTTGTGCAAGTCTTGCCTCCTTCATCTTGGATGAAACCCGAAGAAGCTGCAGTTAGATAAGGCAGTGCCACATGCCAATTCAACTTTTGATGAAAATATGCCTCATGCCAGGGGGAGGTTATGTAAGTCTCTACGTCTGTTTCTGTGCAGTAGCTTTTCTTATTTTAACCTTAACAGTAGGGCCTCCGGTTCTTTAGGGTTTTGTCAACTCCTGTTCTTATGCCTCCTGTAAGGCAGAGCATGTGCTACTAGTTATTTTTGGCATGGAAAATTTTAAAAGCCCACGTGGTCCCATTTAGTTTGAACTGTGCCAGCCTGTCCAGTTCTCTTTCACCCAGATAGTATTTATTTCCCGAGTGCTGCATCGCTAACTAGAGAGTTTGTTGGGAGTTGTCCTGGCCTTGCTGTTGAAGCTGCATTTCCAATTTAGCTGCCTGCTCCTTTGCTCTGTGATCCTTCAGGACGGACTTTAATTCCAGCCCTGATTTCCACTGCTTTCAGGGTTTGGAAGCATAGCCTCTCTGCTGGAGCAGAGGGAAGCAGACGAGCGAGGACCGGCAGTGCTGAGGGGTCCCTGCAGAGAATGGGGACTCAGTCACTTGGGAGTCATCCTGGCCTCTCTCTTGGTAGAGACTCGAAGCAGCTTGCCCTCAGAACAGACCTCCTTGGGCATGGAAAGCCCTGAAATTCTGGAGCGAGTGCTCGCTGAACTCCTCTCGGACCCTGAGAATGAATTATCTGACTTCCCTGGGAACCTCGTGCTGCAAACATTTCTAACCTTATAAGGCTGTGTGTGCTGGAGGGCTCTGTGTCCTGGCCAGGAGACAAGGTGGCTTAGAACTGCTCTAATGTGAACAAGCAGAGTAAGTTGGCTGTCCTTGGCTTTTTTTCTAAGGTAGGTAATGTGTGCATTCTTTCTTGTCCTCATCTTCTTGCTCTTTACCAGGAGTTTTCCATAAATCAAGTCAGGACACAGATTTGGAGAGCTGACTGACCCCTACTCTCCGCTTAATCCCATCCTGACCCGCTGTGGGGATTATTTAGCAAACTGAAGCCTCACGTGCTGGCTGCAGCTCTCCAGCCGTGCCATGATGTAAGGTGTGACATTTAGGTGGATTCCTGGCATGCCAGAGGGAAGTGGAAGTGGCTGGTGGTGGGGTGAGCACATACAGTGTGTAAGCTCCTCTATTTTTGGTGCAGGACTGATGGGACCCTGCTCATTGGGAACAGTGCTGGGGATCCAGTGCTTCCTGCTGCTTCTACCTCCTACAGAGCTGTTCCTCTCCTGCCCAAAGCCTCTGGAGCTGCTGTGCTTCCCAGCTGGCTCCTTCTACCCAGAGTGTGCAGGGCCTGCTGGGCCAGGCTCCCTCCCACTTGGCAGTGCTTGAGGGCATGTGATTTGACAAGTTGCCATTTTGTGTTCTGCTGCTGGCAGGAAAATCCCAGGCTTTCTTCCCCCCTTGTGTTCCAGTGATCCCGTTGCCCCTGCGGTCCTGAACTGGCTGTGAGATTGGCAGCAGAGAGATGGTTGGTGGCTCCCGATCGCGTTGGGAAGTGGCTGTGGGCTCTGGGAGCTCTCCCGGGGAGGAGGCGAAGGAGAAGCCGTGTCAGGGCCTGTGGCTGGGCAGGCTCAGTCAGCCATCCTCAGGCTGCCGTGCCGTGACCAGCATTGCAAGGTCCGGCCACGGGAGTCTTCCTGGCACGTCTGTGCAAGGAGATGTTTGTTGGTGTCAGCTGTTCCCCAGCCAACCCAGCACTCCAGGATGTCTGCTGGCATCTCACACAGAGCCACTGCCTTTCATCCTGCTCTAGCTGATGGGAGGATGTGGAATTCTCATTTAACACCAGCAGTGGTAGTGATGCAGCTCTGGCTAAAATAGTAAATTAAAAACATGGAATGAAATGAGCGTCCCAGGGAACCGTCAGCTAATCCAGTAGTCCCCACTCATCCAAATATCACAAAGGAGTGAAGATCTTTATCCTAAATGATAGTGTTCAAAATGACTCTTAGAACTGTTTTGTCTGCCAGACTTTGGGACAGACCTGTCCCTCTGTGGGGCATCCTGGGACTGTCTCCCTGTGCTGCAGAGCTGTGTGGGACTATTGTTTGAACAGTTGGTGCAACTTAGTAGGGAATCAGATAATAATAGGGCTGTCTGTTTAATCGGGAATGCTTGCTGGGAATGGACTTATGTGAGCTACTTTAATTTGGGTTTGTGGTGTGCCTGTGAGACAGCTTGTAGGGTAGTTCTGCATTAATTACAACAACTCCAGCGTGCAGCAGATGAGCCCTTGTGGTGGCTCACAATGTGCCATTGTGCTGGGCAGCATAAACGGGGACCTTTTGTCTTGGGGATGTGCAGGCTTTACCCCTTCCACTTGCTAAAACCAAACATCCACATTATTACAAAGGTTTATTGGGTTTTTAATTCCAAATCCCAGATGTTACCACTAACAGAAGGCTTACCCTGAGCAGTGAGTGCTGCTCCCTGACTGCAAACTGGGAATAACTGTGATTTAGTTACTTCATAGTTATCCAGTTTATTTAAACAGACACAAATGTCCAAAGAACACACTCAAGTTTTCTGTGTAGGACAACATAAATACCTCACTTGTGATGTACTGGGATATTACTGAACTTCTTAAATCGTGTCTGCAGCTGACCTTTAATTTGGGATCGATCAAGCAAGTTTCTAGTCCCTCATTTGTGTGCCACAGTGTCCAGTATGGAAGCAAGTTAGGGTCTGAGGTAGCGTGGATGAAATTGTGTGATTGCTCCTGTGGGATGGAGGTGAGAAATCTGGAGTGAATATTAAGTTATCTGAGCTCTGACACTCAGTTTGAGCCCGGGGGAGGCACGGTTTTGTCCCTCAGCTAGAATGTAATCAGCTCCTGGTGAGGATCGTGGCCTGAAGGAGCGTTGGGCTAGGAGCTGTGGTTGGGACACTTGCTCTGATAACAGAAAGGGTTCTTAGGGTTGAGACAGACTAAGCATTGGGCCAACTGCCTTGACTGTCCTCTATTCTCATAGAAGTATCATGCTTCTAAAGAGGAACCAGATAATGCTCTTTTCCAGTGTGTGGTTCCTGTTTCTAGGACTTTGCTATCTCCTGAAAACAATCTTTATTCTTGTTGCTCATTGGCAGGAGTCTCGAGAGCTGTTTGGCTTCAAGTCTGTCTGTATAAGCATCCTCAGACACGTGGTGTTTTGCTTTAATTCCTGCGCAGTGAAAATATAAACTTTAAGTGCTTTGCAGCAAGGCTGTTTGGGATGTGGTAACTGTGTAGCTTTGCATTCCAGCTGCAGACTTTCCTTAAGGAAAAGGAAAGGTCTGGCAGGCCTGTCTCCTGTCACTCAGGTGAGGCTTGGAAGTGGAGGAGCAGGACTGGGTCAGGAGTCTCCGTGGTGTCCAGGTGGGAAAGGAGTCAGACTTTCTAGAGGAAAAGGGACAGCTGTCGGCTGTGGGGAGTCAGGGCAGTGGCAGCCATCAGTGCAGTGAATTTGGATGGAGAACACACTTTGGAGCTGGGGTCCTAAGGTTTTAGAGAAGTGTGTGTTGTCAGGCTCTGGAACTCTGGGGATCGGCACGCTGCCTTTCAAGGGGAGAGCTGGGGAGCCCTGCCATGTGTCTGGCCTGTCATGGAATGTTGTGGTACAGCTGGGCTGTGAGCCCAGCCTGGTGCTGGAGAAACCTGCTGTGCTGGGGGCAGGACTGACCTGTGGGGGAGAGGCAGGAGAAACAAGGGGAAATGAGGTGCAAAGGTGAGGTGAAATCATGGAGTATAATGGTGAGAAATGTCCAAGTATCCCTAGTCTTTGGGCAGGATCTTGTTCTGTGGCCTGCTGCCAGAGCAGAGATGAGAGTTTTGAGAGTGGCTGGAAAACGAGCCTGTTCCTGCTAATGGCAATACCTCAAGGCCCCTAGGAGACTTTAGCCTTCCTGTTACCTTTCCTGTGACTGTTTTAACGTACTTTCTTTCTCCTCCTAGATATAGTTGCTGAAGCTCTGTAAGATGGCTTTGCGCTTCCGCAATTTCGTCCCGTATGCCATTCCCGGAGTGCTGGCACTTCTTGGCTGCTGGTGGATATATTCCTGGAGAAAGAAGTACGCAAGCTATCGCGACAAACAAGCAATAGGCATTGGAAGGGAAAAGAAGGAAGAAGTATCAGAGAGTGGTTCAGCAGCCAAAGCAGAAGCGTGTGTTCCTCGCAGACGGCCTCGTTCCTCGCAGGAGGAATGCCCGGAGAACCCAGCCTCGACCCTCCTGCTGTCCGCGGGCTCGACGACGCCCTCTCCTCTGTGCCAAACTCACGAGAGGCCGGATCTCTCACAGGACCTCCCAGACCTGTCGGGAACGACAGTTCAGCCCAGCACCCATGAGGACGACAGTGAAAAACTAGAAATGATGGGATCTCCAGAGGAAAGCGGTGCCCCTGCTTGTGCTTGTGCTCCCCTCCCTCGCGTCCCAGAGAGCACGGAGCGTCTCCAGAGCGCGGAGCTGAGCCAGGCGCAGGGGTCAAGCTCCAGTGCAGACCGAGATCAGCAGCCATCAGCACCCCTGGCACAAGAATCTTTGGGAGTCAAGGTGGAGATCAGCAATGCAGAGCAGTCCGACGAGTCTGTGTTTAAGCCCCCTGAGGAAAAGCGGGTGCCAGGAGTTGTGCAGTCGGATACTGGCCCTGTGACTGCCCATTGCTTGGGATTGGAGGAAGACACCAATGCCCCACAAGCCTTTGTCAGTAAGGAAGCTGAAGTTGTATCAAGTCACGAGGATTCTGCAGGGAAGGTGTTACCGGCAGGTTTGGAGCCTGCCTGTCTGAAGCAGTCCAGGGAAGAGGAGATGCCCGAGTCTGTTGCCGGTGTGCCTGTGTGTCGGGAGCACACACAGCCAAAAGGAGACGAGTTGGAAGGAGAGAAGATGGGAGGAGTGAGTTTGGACAAGGGAGTTGAGAAAATTGAGCAAGTAGCAATACAGATCATTTCCAAGGTCATTTTGGCAGCAACTGAAGAAGTGCTGTCGGGTTCTGCAGGCGAGGTGTCCCCTTGTATCTGCCAGGCTGCTGCGGGCCAGGTTGAGGCACCTCAGGGGGCGGGGAGCGGTGCTGCCCCGGGCCAGGTGCCCGTGGAAGGAGCTGTGGCGGGTGAGGCCGCGGGGAGCGGGGCTGCCATGCCCACAGCCCCGCGGGGTCAGGGGGCCGCAGGTTCCAGCTGTCCTGCACACGGCTGTGCAGCCAGCCCTGGGCAGGGAGACACAAGAGGCTGTCGGGCGAAGAGCCGTGAGTGCAGGGAGTCCCTGGGAGTTGATCGGACTCGTGTGGAAAACCACAGAGGGCCACTGGAAAAGTCACCTCTGGCTCTGGAGGACTCTGGGTACAGCACATACACATCCGAAGGTGGGACGAGTGTAGAGGACCCACTGCAGAGCACGGTGCTGAGCACGTCAGACCAGCACTCGGACTCACTGAGCACATCTGCAGCCCAAGACACGTCTGCTGAGCAGAGCTTGGTGCCAAGGGAAAACCCTCCTGCTCTGGGGCTGCCTGGAGACGGCTCAGTGCCATACAGCAATGGGATCCTGAAGGAGGAGGGGCCAGACTCGAGCCAGGAGTGCAGTAGTGCAGCAGGGATGGATGGAGATCACTCAGAAGGTAAGGGTTTAAAAATCCTCCTACAAAACACATGTGAACAAGCATTTTATGTGCTGTAACTCTGCTTTGGAACACCTTCAGATAAATCATCTTCATGTTTAACTTAGACCGTAGGTGAATGCTGAGCCCTCATGGGCAGGTGTTTGCTCTTCTGGTTCGCATGTCTGTAGGGTCCAGTGTTAGGCAGGTGATCTTCAGGGGACACTGCAGAGGGGTAAGCAGGCTGGGCCCCTCTCAGCACAACACTTACTGTCTGAAGCTGAGCCTGTGCTGGAGTAGCCCCAAGAAAGGGAGCCTGTGTGGATGTGGGCCAGGCTGGGAGCACCTTGCTGGTGTGAGACCTGCTCAGACAAATGGTTCTACTTCAGCTTAGGTGGCCTCTAGGAAGCCCTGGGTGCTCACCTGTGTTTATGGGCTGCTGCTCCTGACAGGAAGCTGTGAGGCAGGTTCTGAGGTGCTGCTGGATGAACTAGGGCAGAGCTCTGATGAAATCAGCTGGTTGCAGAGCAATTACCCCAAAGCCTTTTTGCTCAGAAGGGTAGGTGCATGCCAAGAAATCCCAACGGGGGGGCAGTGTTCATGGAGTTCTCCCATCTGTCTCTGTGGCTTTTGCCTTGTAGATCCTGGATGGTGTGTGCCTGGCAGAGCACTCGCAAAGCTGTCTGAGCAAACGTTAACCTGTGTGAGCTTGGGGATGGATGTTAAAATCCTTTGCAGGACCCTGTGGTGCCAACAGCCCTTAATGACAGGGGATGTTTCTGTAATTGCTACAAAGCGGTTGGAATGCTGCTTGTTTCAAGACACAGGGATTGAGTTGGCCAACCATTAAAGGTTGAACCCACAGAACATTTTCACTAGTGAGAGTAACTCCAGGAAGAGCATGGTGCTGCCTCACTGTGAATGCAGGTGTGACAAGAAGTTCCAGGAGTGGGTTGTGGAGCCTGGTGGTGGCAGGGGCTGAAAGCTCTGCACTGAGACACTGAAGGGTGGGGAGAGGGGATACAGCAGGTAAAACCGGAAAGGTGACAGTGTTGGATAACAGGTCATCCAGCTGACCTTCACACCCAGGCTGTGAGACTTAAATCCTCCCCCTTGCTTAGGATGTCAGTGGCCAACAGCTGCACCCTTTGCCTTTCTTAGCCTCTGTGCTGTGTTACCCTTTAAGATGTAGCAAATGTGAAGCAGCTGCTGGGTTTGTTTTTCTCTTTGGTCTCTAACTGGATGGTCTGAATACTTGCAAACAGGTGAGGATCTTCATGCTTCTGCTTGTTAATCTGGAGGAAGGACCAAGCTCATGTGACACTTGACTGTATCTGGGATCTGACCAGGAGGAGGCTGTTTGAGTTTGACCCTTTCCCAACTGGAAGTGTTCCTGCTATTGGCTGGTGGTTTAGGAACAAAATGGTTCAGCTCTTACACTTTTTTTCTTCAAGCATATGATGAATTTGGGCCCCCTAGTAGTGGGCACTCCTGGCACTGTGCAGCCCCTCCCGTGGGGGTGGCAGTGCCAGTGTGTGGCAGCTGGGCTGTCTGAGTGCTGACACGTGTGCCTGCCTTGTAGGTTCGGATGCCAACAGCGTGGATTTTGTGGACAGTGGCTGTGCCATGAGGAAGACAGTGGCTCGCCAGAACGCGAAGCTGGAAGGAGGATCCAGCAAGCCCGACTTTGTTATCTGGGAGATCGAGGTCCCAAAGGTAACCAGCTGCTGGCTGCTCATGCATCCTGCCCTGCCCAGCCACCTCTTGGTGCTCCCAGTCTGGTACTGGCTTGGTGCCATCCTGGGGAGATCAGCAACAAATGCAGGAGGGCTGAAGCATTGAGCTGCCTTTAGGAGGAGTGAAGAGCCAATACAGAGCTGTAAAGGTGCAGCATTCCAGGGCTATCCCCAGGGGAATGGGGGTTGTTGGACTCGTTATTTCCCATCATCTTCCACCCAGTGTCTGAGTCCATGCTTTGAAAGCATTCAGGAGGCTTGGAGGGTACACAGATATTAAAAGTCGGGGATCTGTCCAGATGAGCTTTGCTTACTGGTCTGTATCTACCTGGATTCATCACAGACCAGCTGAACTCTGCACTGGTCCAGCACTGTCTTATATTTATCCTGCCAAGCTACAGTGATTGGGAATGTGGGTGATACAAGCCAGAGAGAACAGTGATGTTTGATCTACATTCTCATCCTGACTGCTGCTTTCTTGTCCCTTTCACAAAGGAATTAGTTGGCCGTTTGATTGGCAAACAAGGCAGATTTATGAGCTACTTGAGGCAAACGTCCGGTGCCAAAATTTATGTCTCAACACTCCCTTACTTCCGTGACTCCCAAGTCTGTCACATCGAAGGTGAGTGCAGTGTGTGTCTGTTCGTGGTCTGATGTGTAGCTTGGGGGCTTTGATTAAATGGGTAAGGAATTTAAGTGGATTTAGTGGCTTTGTGAGTCTAGTGCTTTACAAAACTTCTCTGCTCAGTGCTGTTGCAACAGAGGTATGTGCCAGGTCACCTGTGCTGTGGCACATGAACCTCAGTCCTAGAGCTGAGAATGCATTTTAGCATCTTTGGCTGCTGCAGTTTAAGCAACCCCGCTTGCAGGATCCCTTCAGGCTTGCAGGATCCCTTCAGGCTTGCAGGATCCCTTCAGGCTTGCAGGATCCCTTCAGGCTTGCAGGATCCCTTCAGGCTTGCAGGATCCCTTCAGGCTTGCAGGATNTGAACCTCAGTCCTAAGGATCACTTCAGGCTTGCAGGATCCCTTCAGGCTTTCCTGATCCCTTCAGGCTTGCAGGATCCCTTCAGGCTTGCAGGATCCCTTCAGGCTTGCAGGATCCCTTCAGGCTTGCAGGATCCCTTCAGGCTTGCAGGATCCCTTCAGGCTTGCAGGAGGAGCTGTGGGATGGGCTTCAGCAAATGCAGCCTGTGCTGGGAAGGTGTTAGATTAATTGTACCTGAAAAATGTGTGCCAGTGAATTGGGTTTATACTGGAGGCTAAAGCTGTTGGCACCGAGACCTGGCAGTTGGAGTGGCACGTGCTGGTCTGATAACAGACTGGCTGTGTAACCTGGTAAAACTTACACTGTTGATGTAGCACAAGAGGCTCCTGGTGGTTGTGTTTTTTCATGTGACGGGGCTGGGGGTGTCCTCAGCACGTCCTTGCTACAGACTTTGCATGGGATTTTCACCTTCCAGGGACCTCGCATCAAGTAGAAAAAGCCCTGAGCCTGATTGGCAAGAAGTTCAAAGAGCTGTGTCTCACCAACATCTACACCCTACCTCCGCCCATGCCGGTGCCGCTCCATTCCCTCCTCGTCTCTGCCTGGGTGAGTCCCAGCGTGCTGGCTGTGCTGTGACTGACGCCTGGCTTCCCACGAGCGCTCCTGACAATTCCTTTCCTCCCCGTGGCAGCTGTTCCTCCCCGATGGGGTCACTGTGGAGGTGGTCGTGGCACACCAGGTCGATGCAGGGCACATGTTTCTGCAGCAGCACACACACCCCACGTTCCACGTCCTGCGGAGCCTCGACCAGCAGATGTTTGCCTGCTATTCCCAACCTGAAATTCCAACCCTGCCAACTCCAGTAGAAGGCAAGTAATGGATGCTCACAAGTTGTTCAGTTGAGAAACTTCAAGGGTCATGCCAAAGCCTGTTGTCCCTGAATTAGTCATGGGAAGTTTCCCAGTGGATGAGAATGTGATGTTCACTTGTCATCTCATCTTTAAGCTGTTACCAGAGTACAGATGTTGCTCTGCTCTCCCTTACCCTGCTCATCCCTGGAGTACCTCCCAAGCCACTCGGCTGCATGTTGAAATTCAGAGTGAGATCAAGCCTGTCTCAGGTTATTTCCAGTCAACCTGGCATCTGGGTATTTCTGCTGACAAAGTGTGGAACTACTCCCAGACCTTCACAGTGTCCATGTCTGTCACCGTGTCTGCACGTGGTGTGCAGTGGAGGAGGCATCACATGGGAAGGGGTTATTTATTCCTTTGTGGAGGCAGACCTTGCTCTTCGTGTCCAGAGGCTGCAAGGGAACTGGGTACCTGGGCAGAACAGCTTGGTAGTGGCAAACAGAGACCTGACATGAAATCCCCCAGTCCTGTGTCCCAGCTGCAGGCCTGGTCTGGTGGGGGTGTGGGTGGTGTTGGAGGAAGGTGGGAGCAGCCTGAGAAATGCTGTTGGTTCTCAGTAGATAACTGTGCAGCAGTGCTCATGCCTGAAGTGCTGATTTCTGGAAATCCCCTTATCCTGAGCTTTTTTTCTCTGTGCTCTGGGCTTTTGCAGTTGGTATTATCTGTGCAGCTCCAGGCCTGGATGGGGCATGGCTCCGGGCTCAAGTCATCAGCTACTTTGAAGAGACCGATGAAGTGGAGCTCAAATACGTGGACTATGGAGGATATGACAAAGTGAAGGTCGACACACTCAGGCAGATCAGGTCTGCAGCTCCTCTCCCACGGCCTGAGGCCACATCTGGCTCAAATCCTCGTCACAGGCATCTGTATCGTTTGAATGCTTATAGGTTTTCCCACAGCTGAAGTGGGAAATGGTGGAAAGGTTTCTCTCAACAGTGGGTGTGGGTTCCTGGGAGCACAGCAAGCTCCTGTAAGGCTTTTTGAGAGGAAGGGAGAGAAAATGGCAACTTGTGACACTTCAGTATAGATGTTGAGTAAAAGGATGTCCTCAGGAGGCCCCAGAGTGTAGCTGAGTGATGAGTTAGGAATAAGCTCCCAATTCTCAGTACCCCACCCCATTGGCTGGGAGAGCTGTGTTGGATCAAAGTTTTCTTACACCAGCCCCTTAAATACTTGATTGTACCCCAGAGGTGGGAGACAAGCAGCCCAGCCTCTGTGGGTTTTGCTTGGAGCCTGATCCAGCTTGGCATGTTAATCAAACAATTCATTGCTGCTCTGAGATTGCTGGGAGAACAGTCTGATTTCTTTTTTTTTTATTTGACTGTCGTTAATTTAAAACTGAATTCCTGTCAGAGCAATTGATTAATCAATGTCACCTCAAAGAATGCAGAAGTAACTTAAAACCATGTTCTTACTGATTGATCCTCTTCTCTTTAAGGTCTGACTTTTTAACACTACCTTTCCAAGGAGCAGAAGTTTTACTAGACAATGTGGTGCCTCTTTCAGGTAATGGAGCTTTCGATGTGCCACTGGCACTTCTCCTGCAGGTTTCCATGGATGCCAGCTGTGTCCAAGCCACGATTTTGTCAAAACCTTCCCCCTCCTATTGCCAGTGCAATTGGATGTGACAAGGGGAAGGATTGGAAAAATTGTCTTATATTCTTCTAAATGTGCTAGCATGGCATAACCTGTCAGAGTGCAGAGGGAAGATGATAAATGTCCAGGCTTTTTCCTGCTTGGAGGGGAGAATGAATTACTGTCGTAAGCAGGAAGTTGGCAGGACTGGCAGGGTGTAGGTGCAGTAGCTGTAACTGCTCTAATTCTTCTGTCATAGAATCACTGTAAATGCAAACTTAGTTTTTAATCTGCAGACAAGTACCTGACATTTTCTTCCTGAAATGACTGATTTGTGTAGTTCTGTGTTCAAAGGCCAAGCCTGCAAGCACTGGGAGAATGTCAGCCACTGCCTAGGAACACTTTGATTTGCCTCTCTTCTTTTTTTTTTTTTCTTTTCTGCTGGTGTTGGGGGTGGGTGCTGTAATGGTGTGTGAGGGCTGCCCTTCTGGGAGGGAAGGGATGACTGTAGGGGTGGGGCTCGGGCTGGGTTTCCCTACAGGGTTTGTGGCTGGCAGGATGCTGGGAGGTACAAGCACTTTTGAGTTCCCAGTGCAGGGTCACTCAAGTCCTGAGGGATCCGGGCTTAGTTTATTGAGGTTCAAAACATTAATGGCAGCTCAAAGGTACTGCAGAAACGTACCCTGCTGTCTTTAAAGCCTCCTAATTCCTCAACTGCTTCTGTTCACGCTGTCACAGGTGGTGGCTGTGGGACACTCCTCATCCTTCCCCTGCAGCAGGGCTGCAGCACCGACCCTTAACTGGCCGTGCAGCCAGGAGTGGGGGTTCTCTGGGCTAGAGAAGATTAGCTCAGCAGTCCCTGCTGGCCTTTGAAGGCCGTGGAAGGTCTCATCTGTTCTCTCCTGTGTCCACAGACGAGGATCACTTCTCCTCAGAAGCCGACGCCGCTGTCAGTGAGATGACCAGAGGCGCCGTCCTCGTGGCACAGGTACAGGAGGTGTCTGGGGGAGTCTTGTCGCTGGTGGGACTGCTGCTGGTGTCCTCCCTGCCCCGGCACACTCTGTGTTGGGATGAAACCCAAATCCAGACCCCATCAGCCTGGCTGCTGGGCAAGGCTCCTGGGAAATCCTGGGGCTGAAAACTCCCATCAGCACTGCTGAGGACTGGGTGCCAAAGTGCTTCTGGTAACGGCTGTAGCTCTCCCTGTAAGTGAATTAGGACCAGAATTGCTGCACACTTACGTTTTTCTGTTTCCAGGTCACAAATTACGACAGTGTCACGGGGCTGCCGCTGATACAGCTGTGGAACTTGATGGGAGATGAGGTGAGTTTATTGACATACCTATTTTTTCAGTACTGTTGAAAACTCCCTGATCAGCGATAACAATTTTATCACAATTAACTTGCTGATGTTTCTTGCTGTGGTTTGTTCACTTATCTCCTCTTTTTTGGTTTTTCCCCCTCCCTTTAGGTAGTGTCAATAAACAGGACTCTGGTGGAAAGAGGGTTTGCTCGGTGGCTTGACTACTAGAGATGTCCCAGATGCCTTGACAACTCTTTCTCCAGAGAAAAACAAAAGACAAAATCTTGTTTTGCACTGTTACAATTTGGTTTGGCAACTTCCCCTGAGAAGACTGGTTTATACCTGCCCTGCCTGCGGAGTTTTGTGGTCCATTGAAACATGTTTTACTCAACTGTTACCATTTCAGTAGAACAGATACCTCATCTCCTGAAAGGGGGTGTTCAAAGCCATAATGACAGATACTGTAGCTTTAAAGCAAAAAGTCCTCCCTGGCCTCTGCTCGAAAGTTGAATGGGAAAAACCCTTCAGACCTTGGGGCAAAGGCCCCGAATCAGTAACTGCGGTTTGGCTCCAGCTCTGTCGTGCCCCGTGAACTTGGTGTCTGCTTTTTCTAAAAGTTACATCGGCTGTCCTTTTTTAACGGGCTCTGCCTCTGTAATTAATGATTGTTATTAAGGAATTTAGTGTTCGGTTATGGATTTTTCTACATGGTGCCACTAACCCGCACAAACAGCATTCATCTTGTGTCTTCCTTGCGCCGGGAGGTGGATGGATTGCGGCCGTTGCACTTACCGTGGCACGTGTCTCACTGCAATCATGGATTTTAGGCTTGATCTGCTCTCCGTGCAGGGGCTTGGAGTGCAGGATATGTTACCACTACAGTTTTTGCTCTGAAATTAACGTATTTAAAGAAAAGAACTGCTTGCCAAGCCCAATTGTAGTTTATATTTTTCTAGCTGTGCAAGTCTGTAAATATATATAAAAAAAATCATTGTAATATTTTGTACAAGAAAAAACACTGGAAACAAAGGGAACTTTACAGAAACTTTTTCACACCAAAATGTCCTATATAGGTAGAACTGGTTTGGAGTGCATTAGGGTAGCCAAATAATTTGGAGCATCCAAATGTTGGGAGTGTTTCAGCTCTGCTGTATCAGGATTAGTGTCCCCCCCGAGGTTGCTGTCTGGTTGGAATTGTGATCGCTGCATCCTTTGCTATGTTGCTGTACAGATCTGTTTAAAAAAAAAAAAGTAACAACTTGGCATTACTCTTGCAGTGGTGTTCTCTCTCAATTTCTTTTTGTTGCTCCTTTTTAGATTTCTATTATATATTTAAAATTTTGCTCAAGTAATTTAAGCTGACTTAGTACTCTTAAAGACATGCCCTCTAATGTGTATCATTTTAGATATGGATTGAGCTGGGGTTTATTGCTGGTAGAGAAGACACTTGCCAGAAAAATGTTGATGTAGTCAGTCGTCAGAAGTTGTTTCAGGTGAGTCAAGGATGTGCTGACATCCTGTGAGTTAAAATACCAGTGCATCACACATTTGGACAGTTGCCTACACAAGCCTTTGGTCCAATCCCCCCTGATATGGAAGGGTTTATATCCTTTCTTGGAGTTCTCCCCTATTTGGTGCTTCTGATTTAATGTTCATGTTTGCAGGAACATCCAATGAAAACTAAATTTGGTAACTCAGATCTATAAAAAATATATCTTTTTGGAATGTTTCTTTCCATTTCAATTAAAGCTCGAATTTTAAGCCGTCTTAGGCAAACTGTGATGACTTAAGAGCCTTCATTTCCTGCCTCCATTAGAGCAGCCCTGGAGTCCTTGGTCTGCACCCATGGGGATGGATTTGTTGCTTCCTATTGTTCACGAAAAAGTTGAACTTGTCTTAATTTTGGTGCTTTCCCTTGCTTTGAGGGGTGTCAGAGCTGGGAATCTGCAGCTCTCCTGGTGTTGGCTCCATGTCCCCTGCCTTCTTCTGGCTCTGCGATATGGAAGAACATCCTGTTCCCTCTTTGTGTCGTGAGCTGCCTGGTTTTTAAGCCTTAGTAAAATAGCACATTGTGGAGCGAGATGAACTGAAATAAGGAGGTGTTGGCACGTAATAGACATCTCTTCTTCCTCAAAGTCAAAACTCTCAGCCTATACAGACACACTGATGGCTGTGGGGGATAATTCAGGTTTGGGGTTTTTTTATGTTGTGAACAAAAGCAGATGGGTTTGTGGAGTTGGGGGGAGTTGAATATGGACTGCTTGGAAAAGAGCAGAGGAAACACACAGATCAAAAATGGACCAGGGGAGGTTGAAACAAGGGAACTGTGTTTGCTTCCCCCTCTCTGAGATGGGGCAGAGGTGTTCTGTGCCCATCAGACCTCGGGGATGGGGCTGTGGGGGGGTTGGAGGGGGTTGTGCTACTCATAAATCCATCAGCATCCCCAAAGCAGCTCCCTAATCCTTGACTCAGACGTGGGCTCACACATATTGAGCTGAGCTATCCCGGGGGTGCTTTGACTGAAGCCCTTCAAAGGGGCTTTCCCCTTTGCAAAGTGGTAATTGTATTATGGGTAAAATGAATGAGGTCTCCGGAGATGCCCGATTTATACCCTGTGCCTGAGAGCGAGTGCAGGCCGTGTGCTGTGCTCTGCTCCCTGCAGAGCAGCCCCTGCAAGCACAGATCCCATCTCCTGGCTCTTCACGGGTGAGAGATGCTCCCTGTGAGGCTCCTTGCTGTGGTTGCTGCCCCTCGTCCTCCTGCCCTGGGAGCTCATCCCTGGGCAGGTGCCACCTTCCTGCCGGACCCTCTGGAACACCAGGCCTAGTCCTTTGGCAGAGCCCAGATGGGATTCCCCTTTGACACACTGGCTCCAAAGCTCCTCAGTGGGGAAGAGGGAAGAGTTTGGAGCAGATGGAGCCATATGGAGCCCCTGCCTGACACTGGCCTGTGGAGCACTGATATGAGGAGCAGTTCAGCTCCGCGCCCCCCACAGCCCTGTGTGCAGCTGGGAACCTGCCTCAGGGGTTCCCTGGTGGGAACTCCATTGGCAGTGGGTTTTCCTAAATAGAAAGAAAAATCAGATGCAAGCTGAATTTTCACTTTCTTGCGTCACACAGATCCAGCCAGTCCTGCCTTGGTGCTGTCCCTGTTGGAGGCTGCAGAGCAAGAATTAAAGAACACGTGTCTTGCATTTAGTTCATTGCCTCTGAGGCTGTGTTTTGGCTTCAGTCACCTCTGCTTCCTCTCCCCTTCCTTCCTTCCCCACACCTTTTAAAAAGAAAAGCAGCAACGCTGGAGGAAGAATTCTGGCTGCATTGGGCAACAAGGCGAGAGGATGGCACTTGGAGGAGAGACTTGGAGGTCTTTGCCAGGGGAAATGTCCTTAGACACAGAACCCCCCCAGGAGTTGGTGTAACAGCCTTTGAGGCCATTTGTCCTTTTGACCTTCACAGCACCCTGTGGCAGCATGTCCGTCGACTTAATTCCGTGTGAGTGAAAGAAGTGCTTCCTGTTTGCTTTCTAAATTGCCTGGAAGCCTCCCTGGCTCATCCGTCATCCTGATACCACAGGGAGGTGAGTAATGGCCCCTGCTGGGGCTTCTCCACGGGTTCACAGACTCCTCTCCTGTCACCTGTCTCTCTTCAGGCTGGAGCTGCTGGGCTGTACTTAACCCCATAGGTGGGAGCAGGTGGGTGTCAACATTGCCCCAGACACTCAGCCCTGGGCCCTTTCTAGCCCTGCAGAGCCTTTGCTGAGGTGAAAACATGCTGTAAATGTTCTTCCTTTTGCTGAATCCAGACCACAAAAATGCTGCTGCACATGCCCAGGTGAATGTTTTGGAGTCTGAAAGCAGGGTGGGATGTTTCTGATGGCATTCCCCACCCTTGTGGGGGGCAGGAGGATGTGATGGGAGTTGTGCTGTGGCTGTTCCACCAGGGTATCAACCTTCCCCTGGGAGCAGGGAGATGGATCAAAGGGACTCACTGGTTTGTGCACTTCATGTCCCAGCTTCAAAACCGTTGTTGTTGCCTCAAGGACGGATGTTACTCTTTTTTGTACCCAAACTCTGCAGTTTGGATTCAAGAACACTGAAGAGACATTTCAGGCTGTTTCAAGTGAGGTGCCCTCATTTCTGGATAACAGCACTCTCAAAGTAATCCCTGGATCTGGATTTCCCTTGTGTGTGTTGTCTAGTGTGGGTCTAGAGTGTCTGTCGCTCTACAAGTGCACCTGAAGCACTTCTCTGGCCCTCAAGTAGTGCTCTCTCATTTGTAGCCTCAGGAAGCAGCATGAGCATCTCTTGGTTCTGGCACATTCCCCTCCTGAGCTCTGCCTGGCACAGAGACCTCCTCCAGCTGCCCCACAATCGCCCAGCATGGCTGCTGGTGCGTCCTGCTGCCTCCAGCCTCCTGTTCTGCCTCGACTTTCCTGTCCCTGGTGTGGAGGGGATGCTCAAGAGGGGTGCCAGGGAACCCAGTCCTTCCTTGGGAGATACTTGTTCTCCGCTGTAAAGGTTGTTTTATCGGAGAGGAAAGAAGTGTTTGGCTGCCTTGTCAGTAGCTCTAATTCTTCTGCTGTGTCTCTGCTGCCCGGGCAGGTGCTGTGGCTGCACTTCTGGGGCACAAACCAGTGTGTCATGTCCAGGTGTGGGGCAAGGGATGGCAGCATTGGAGCACTGCAGGTGCCCAGGCCTGCCCCCTGACGCTGAAGCCACAAGGACACCATAAATTCCAAGGAAAGAGTCATAATGAACAGAGGTTGGTTTGGGTGGTTTTGTATTTGCCCTGTCCCCTCCTCGCAGCCCCAGGTCGCGTCCCTTCCCCGGGAGCCCCTTGGCCTTTGGTGCCAACGTCAAGCATGGAAAGGAGGAAGGAGCGAGTCCCGGCGGGCAGGAGCGAGGGGAGAGCAGCAGATGGCACTCGAGCATCAGCCCAGCCCTCGCTGCCGAGCACCCGGGATTGCTTTGGGCTGAGCCACGCGAGGGAAGAGCGGCCGTTCAGGCTCCAGTCCTTGAGGGGAGATGTGTAATCTTGGGCTATAAGCTGCATCTATAGAATCTTGATTTACATGCTTGGGATGTCCCTCTCTGCTCACAGGTCCAGATTGTATCTCTGCTTGTGCAGGTTTGTCCTTAACACAGTGTCTGGACATGAGGTGATAAAGGGAAGGTGTTACTTTTCACTCGCAGAGACTGACCCCTGATTTGCTTGGATATTTTCTGTGATTGTGGCGTGCATTTCCCCCGGAGCTGCCCCAAAGCACTGAAACAAGATTTTTCTTGAATCAGATTGTTTCTTTCCCACCAGCCAAAATGAAGTGAGCTCGTCGTGCTCCCATTGAAAACAGACTTGGTGTGGAGATTGGAAA
Organism: Oxyruncus cristatus; assembly: GCA_013399855.1. Classification (NCBI taxonomy): domain Eukaryota; kingdom Metazoa; phylum Chordata; class Aves; order Passeriformes; family Cotingidae; genus Oxyruncus; species Oxyruncus cristatus. Next base: position 1,028,382 of record VXAY01005810.1, read on the forward strand.
GCAAAGTTTAGTGTGTTTGTTACAGAGACAATGGCTGGACATGTATGAATGAGTCAGGGAAAAATGTTCCTGTTGAGATGGTCATGGTGTGTGCTGGGCATGCAGAGAGATCCCCTGGATGAGGAGCTTTGACTCTTCTCATCTCGCAGGGGATGGTCCCCTCGGTGTCCCAGCACTGTTGCTGCTCCTTGCAGGGCTCTCACTGCACCACAGGGCTGTTTGCAGGGACAGCTGAACTTCCAAGCATACAAGCCCTGACCCCGGATTCAGACCATGCTCCTTCTCCTCTGGACCCCTGGGAGACTTCCCTGTGGCAGCTGAGATGGGACAAGCCCCCTGAGGTGCCACAGCCTTTGTCAGGCTCTGCTCACCTGGGTTTTGCCCTTGAACAAGACAAGGTGTCAGGGCTGGGTTTGCCCAGGAATAGGGCAGAAGCACTTGCACGGTGTCTGCTGAGCACCCCAGCCCCTGGCTGTGTGTGCTGGACTCCCATGCTATTGAGAATAGGGAGAAAAAACCCACCTGTGAGTGCCCAGCTCTCTCACGTGTGAGACCCATACAAATCCACGGATTTTTGTCAGCAGCTTGACCTCTCGGGCACAGTTCTGGCTCTGCAGCGAAGAGCTGCCCTCGTTCTTCCTCTTGCCTGACTCTTCTGTAATGGAAGGGCTAAATGCTTATTACTTTTTTGTAGCCTTTTCTAGTTGCCAATCAAACATGTCTGGTTTGGGGTTTGTTTTGTTTCTGTGTTGCTGGGACTTTGCAGGATGCTCTATCTCACTGTAATTATGGTTCCATCATTGTCTTGGCACAATAACATCTGCTGTCTCCCTGCGATCTCCACTTCCCACTTCTCCTATTTCTTTTGAGAATTTCATGGATCCTGATGACCTTCTATTTTCCATAACATCTCATTCATCTCAGCATACACAGCTATTTCTCTTGCATTCCCCTGTCTTTCCGTTTACCTCTTTTTTTCCTGTCGGCATCTCCAATGCATTCCAAATTTGGGCTCATCTGCTTATCAAATCAGTGTCTCACTTGCTGTCGCCTCTGTGAACAGGGACCTTTGCCGCCCTCCCGGGCTGGTTTCCTTCTGAGCACGGTGCCCCCCCAGCTCCATCAAAAGGCTTTGCTCTTCTCGTTTAACACCTGAAAGTCTATTTTCTCGGGCTTTTTATTTTGAGTGTGTTGTACTCTTTGGCTCTGGGTCTGAGGTCTGTCAGTGCCGCAGCTCCTCCGGAGCGGGTGGGCAGTGATGTGCCGTGGGTGGGTGGATGGGAGGATGGATGGAGGGTGTTGTCCCTCAAGGTGAAGTCACTGCTTGTGACAAACTGCAGCCAAACTGGAGCACGGCAAGCAGAGAAGCTGTGCTGGGTGTGGGGCTGAGGTGAAAGGGCTGGAGAAATAAGGGCTCAACTACTGGTTCTGTGTGACCTTGTTAAAGAGCATGAGGTCCATGAGTGTGATGAACAGAGGTACTTCAGGTTTTATTCCATCTGGCACCTCTTATTACTAGGACTTCAACTGTATGCCTATCCTCTTAAAAAATATTAATTAAAAAATCAGTCCTACAGCTGCTGCAGATGGACTAATAAAACTCTGGGATATGACAGGGCCTTAAATCTCTGCTTTGTCCCCTGTCTGTAAAGCATGCATCCCAGTTCTCCATCTCCCACACCCATGTCTCACCTGCCTGCATGGCAGAACCCTGGCCCTGGCCCTCCCTTCAGCTCCAGGCCCAGTCTGGCCCAGGGCACTCAATGATGCTGTCGCAAAACTAATCCTGAGACTGTTAAAGGCACATGGATTTTGTCATTTTAGTTACCCTCTCCTCGTGGTCTGTATAGGCCTGAGCTAGGATTGTCCTGTTCTTGAGGGGCTTGGCAGAAGTTTGGCACCTGGAAGGTGTGACAGAGAAGGAGGGAGCAGGCAGGGAGCTGGTGGAGATTAGGGAATCGTGCAATAACTTTGTAGATGGATAGAAATGACACCATGTTTGCATCATTGCTTTTCCTCTTTTGGCAGGGTGTTTATGCAGAGATGGTTTTTATACGGATCTGCATTGTATGTGGGTGCTTGTACCTAAGTAGGACTGTGAAATCATGGATTAAGGGTTCTAGTCATCCAAAGGGAGTTATGTGGCTGTCGGAGTGGATAATGACTACCTGATCTGGGGGGAAAAATGCTCCCATGGAGATGTGAAGCAGCGGGTTTGGGAAGGATTCAGCTCTGTGTCCTCACCCAGGCAGAGCTGCGGGAGCAGACCTGGGTGTGGGAGCACCTTCCACTGGGCTCTTGTCCCTGCAAAGGGAAAAAGGCACAGGAAAGCACAGCAAGCCCTGGCTCCAAAGCAGGGGCTCAGGTGTTGGGCCAAGGGTGGATCTGGAATGGGCAAAACCAAATGGGAATCGCATAGGGAATAAGCATTATAGGGAATAATCTCTATCACTTAATGCTTCAGTGACTCTGAAATAATTGGCTGTTTCCTGGGCGTATCCAGATGAGCTGAAGTGTTCCCCCTGTTGCCTTTTGTGCAGTAGTGATCTTTCAGAGACCTGACTGCCCACCTCTCCCTCTCCCGTTACCTCCTGGGTCCCCCTCCCTCAAATTTCTCCTGGAGTTTGTATTTTTCCCCCAGCAACGTCTCTGAAGAATCACAAATGTGTAACGCGTGTCCCAACGCTTGGATTTTAATAACGTGCAGCAAGCCCCATCAGCACAGGCAATTTCCCATTCAAGACATTATTGCTATTGAAAGCGCCGAGGTATAAAAGCGATTGGCAGTCGGGCTCTGCCAGCGCCGCCGCCAGGTTGTGATTTTGGATGTTGGCTGCTCTGCGCAGCCATTCCCTCACCTTTGACTTGCAGATTTCCCAGCTCCAAAACAGCAAAATCATTTTGGGTTGCAACAGGCACTTTGCTTGCTGCTGAAAAGAAGTAATTATTGAACGTGCAGAGGGCTGGGTGTACACAGACACACCCGTTTCCAGCCAAGCGTTTCCCTGGCTTTGCAAATGTGTTTTACCTGAGCAGCTGGGGTTTGGGGAAGCGGGGGCGATGGGCAGGTGGGGTGTTGTGTTGTCTCTCTGTTATGGTTCTGGAGGAGGGAGGCCAGCAGGATTCATCCCGGAGATGCTGCTGCACGAGGGCCGGTGCTTTCCGTGGTCCCAGGGCTGTGGCAGGGATCTCACACGGGGCCCAGAGGTGTTGGCTGTGTCAGGGCTGTTCACAGGTGTTGCTCTGGGTTAATGTACAGTGGGATTAAAGATGAGACCTTTGTGAATTTCTGTTTAAGGCCTCCTCACCCTGCTTACCCTAAAGTATGAGGTGAACAGTAAACAGCCTTCCTTATGTGAAAACAGGACTTGGCCTTCACTGAGATAACGACCCTGGAGTTTTTAATATGTGCCATATAAAATCTAGTGAATACAAGGTAGGTGGGTAGTTTCTGTCCTGAGGTTGCTTTCTGAGGTCCTGTGGCAGGGTGACCTGTAGCTGCTGGCTGGAGGGAGGCAGAAAGATCCTCATCCTCGCCTCTGCTCGAGGAGCTGTGCAGGCAGCAGGAGCTGTGGCGGTGCCTGGGGCAGCAGTGGGGCTCTGGGACCACACCTCAGCCCCACACGGGGTCTGCCCCACACGGGGTCTGCCCCACTCAGCCTGGTGGTGTCACAGGGAGGAGCTGGGGGCGGTGGTGTGGTCCAGGCTGGGATGGGGTGATGCTGGGGAAGGCAGTAGGGACGGGTCTGCCAGGTTGGGTTTGTGGGGGCACCAACGTGGGGCTTCTGCCTCTGTTTCCCTCACAGCAGGTTCAAACCTCTGCCCTGCGCTGGGAAGATCTGCCTGCAGGGCTGTTGACTCCTGGGTGCCTTTGGAGGGGAGTCCTTGCCTCCCCCAGCCGTGCTCACTGCCTGGAGGGATGTCTGCAGGGCTGGGACAGAGCGAGCTCACCGGGCCTTTCTCTTCTCTGAAAGTACCTGTTCCCTCTTGTTCCCCACGGCAGCCAAGCAGCCTGTGCTGAACGCACCAGCTTAGCACCTCCTGGGCTGCGGAAGGGGGAATCTTTGGGGTGATCTTGGAGAAATCTTGGTGTCTCGTGCAGATGCGGAGTGTGCAAAGCCCGGGGAGGAGGCGGCCCCTGGAGCCAGGGAGCTGATGGCAGCACTTTGTCACCGTATTTACACTTCCACTGGCCCAACGTGAAGCGTTTGGCTCTCCTCCACTTGCGGAAGGGATTAGCTACTTCATAACATCCAGACAAGATAATCTCTCCAATTTTGCCTGGAAGAAGTCCCTGACAAAGAGCAGCAAAGCTACAATAATGCCAGATGAAACAGTAATTGAGTTTGCCTTCTTATTACTTTCTCGGCTAAGTTTGTGTTGGTTTGAATTTAATTTTTTTGTTGTTGTTGATACAGAACAACAAAACACTGTCCCTGGGTTGATTCAGACCAGCAGAGTTACACCTGTGGTGAACCTCAGCAGCACAAGGAGGTGAGAAAAGAGGGGAAGGGGAGTGACTGGAAAAAGTTACACGTGGCATAAGTAACAGGACGTGTTCCACCCACACTGGAGCAAAGCTGCTCTGCTGATGCATCAACCTAATACATCACAAGAGCAACAGAGTTCTAAAGGTGTGTCACTCTAAAATGGCCTGAGTCAGGAAGAAGTGCAGGTTTGCTGGGCTGTCAGCTGGGCTCACACAGGCTTTCATACCTGTTTCAGGGTGAACATTAAGCCACCACGTGGCAGGTGGATGATGCTGGAAGGGAAATGAAGGACCCAAAGATCTGGATCCCAGAAGGATCAAGGGGAGCATTGTTATAGATCTTGTCACCCAAAATCTCTTTTGGAACTCTCTCTACTGACCAAGCCTGTTCTAATTATTTGCATAGCTTGATCTTGACATCAGTGGAAACTCCAGCTGAACTTTGGCCAAGAAGGGACGGGTATGTCAGGGCCAGTTGCTTAATTATGTTTACATCTGAATTGCTGCAGTAGATCTTCACTTCCTCGAAAGTGATTTTCCTTCTGCTCTTTAATTTCATAGAACAATATGAAAGACATGAATCTTCATGAAACTCTGCTCCTAATGCCGCAGAGACTCCACAGTGTTTGCAGGCTTTGCTTTTCATCAAAAGAGGTCCCGGGGGAGGTTCAAGGTAGGATCCTTGCCATCCTGGCTCAGCAATCACAGAAAGCCAAATAAATAAAGCAGGAAGTTGGCAAAGCCCTGATTCAGCAAAGGCAGAAGCACAAATTCAACATTAACCTCTCTTAAGATGATTTGGAACATAAGAGTTAATCTTATCACTGCCCAAAAGTCAGACCAAGAATCCAGGACCTTGACAGTTGGCACATCAGTGCTTTAAATCTAAGGGGAGAGGGTGCTTAAAGCTGAGGAATTGCTTAAATATGGGAAAAGCTTGCTCCCTGGTAGGAGGCAATAACTCAAACACTGGGGTTCGGTCCATGGTCTGGTGTGGTTTTGGCCAAGGCAGTGATGCCCTGAGGGAGGACGAGGGCGGCAGCATGTGCGGGTGGACAAGTCCAGAGGAGGCTGCTGTGGGGGTCCTCACTCACATCCCCTCCCAGGGAGGACTGGAGATCTCTGGCAAAGGTCTGGAGACTGGGGGGGGTGTCAGGGCCACAGCTCAGTGATGGGCTGCAGTGCTCCCCTGCCCAGCGAGCACGGTCCTCACCCACCCCCAGCGTGGCCACGCTGTGAAGCCTCTGGGATGTGAGCGGGCCCGTGTATGATCAGGGTGAGGGTCAGTGTGGGTCAAAACGTCCTCCCAGGTGAGAGGTGCAGTGTCTGCCCATTTGGGGTGCACCCGGATGGAGCAGAGGATGCCTCTTGGAGAGGTGGGTTTGCAGTTTAAATGGAGTGACATCCCCTGAGGAGGAAGCCTGAGGCTCTCCCAGCCCAAAATCTGCTCGGCCCTGCTGGGGCTGGGGGCACAGGGTGGCTGGAGCCAGCGGGCCACGGCTCCCACAGCAGGCAAAGCCCGGCTTCCTCTCTCCTGAGCTCTTCATGCTTATCTGATCTGCACCTCCGTAATGATGTGGTTAGAATTGAATTATGGTGCTTTAATGTAGTTACAGCTACATTTCCCAGGCACATTTCTTCCTGACGTACAATGCTGGAATTTAGGATCTGGCCAGAGGCTGTGTATTACTTCTTGTCTCCCAGGCTTGCCGCAGCCTTGCCACGTGCTGTGCCAGGCCCTGGCCGGAAAGGCAAACTTAGGAGCTCAGTTCACATCTGCTGCTGGAAAAGCAGTGAATTGTGTGGAAAGCCAGTGAATTAAATTAAAGGTAGCTCCAGGGGGAACCAGGGACCCTTGGTGACAGCCCTGTGTGCACTGCATGATGCTGTAGCAGGGAGATTGACTGGAGAACAGCCCCTTGCACAGAGAGGGTCGTACAGCTGGGCCTGGGTTTATCCTTGTTTTCCAGCTGCAGGGAAATACCTTCAAAGGTGCACGGATGAACAGTTGATCTTTAGCCAATATACGTGTTAGTGTGACTATGAGAATTTTATGCCCACTGAATATCTGTGCTGGGATAGTCTAAAACTTCACATAAACTTTCTTGCTTGTCTCCTTTGATGTGAACCTAATGGTCATGGAATTTGCTATATCAGCAATAAGAATCATTTGATTAACCAGAGAAGCAAATAAAGGAGTTAACTCTAAGTCAGACAGGAAACACCAGGAAATGATGGGTTTGCCATTTCCATTGTGCCAGAGGTGCCCAAACTTCAAAATGTGAGGGTTCCTCACCATCTACAGAGAGGAAGCTTTGCTTATCAACCTTTCAGGGTGTTTTCATCAGTTCTGATCTGCCTGTAGTTAATTTAGAGCGATGGTGTCCTCTGGGGAGTGACTTGTTTTTCCTACCCCTGATTCAGCTCCACACTTGTGAATTTTAAGTGCATGTGCACATATAAATGAGTGTCTGTATTTATACAGATCCTGCCAGTGCACGTTTTGCAATAATTCTCCTTGGATGCTCTTGCTGTCTCCCACAGTCGATTTTTTTGAATGACATGGAACTGATAATGGATGTGGTTTCAGTGTGATCGGGCTGGCTCATCTCATTCCACCTCTCCTGGTTTTGAGCAAGAACGTGAGGACTTGCTGTGTCTATTTTAGATTCTATCATGAAAGGAATAATTGAGATTGAGATTCTTAGTCACTCAATGCGGAAGGTCAGGGAATTAATGCTGTGTTACACCAGACCATTCATTTACTGGGCCTCCTTTACTGTCTGTAGAGGAAAACAAATGTGCCTCAGAGAAGGTAACGCATCTTCAACACCACGTACAGCCCCAGCCTCTGATAATACACACTGTTTATCTTTATTTTGGGGGTGCTCCAGGGTAGTTTTATCATTGTAATTGATTAGTGGCAACAGGGAAAAAAAATCCAGGAGTAGCAGGAAGAAATGATTCCAGTGAATCCATTGACTCAGTGGTAGCATTGATCTACTTCTGGAAATTATTTATAGGAGAAGATTCATAGTTAATAATATTAGTTTGGACTTTGGGAGCAGTTTATCAGAGGCTCTTAAAGGCCTTTGGTAAAAATTAATCAGGTAGAGAAATCAGTTAGCCTGGTTTTGGGAGAGGGAAGGAAATGGGATTCCTGGCATACCTCTGTCTACCCCAGAGCGAGAGACAATGCAGGGGGTAACTTGGGGTGCTTGGATATGCCTAAGCACAGGAGTGGGAGGATGGATTTCCAGCTGCTCCATCAACCAGTGCAGCTGGGGAAAGGTCCACAGAAAATTCCCCACTAAACCCCTCCTTTGGACGAAGCCAAGGTGTCCACAGGACAGTCACCCGAGCCACATCCAGCAGGGAGGACTGCCCGGGGACAGCACTAACCCTCCTCCTCCCCTGCCTCTCCTCCCCATTTTGTTTTTGGTTTTAGCTTAATTGATCTGTATCCTGCAATCCTACCCGCAGGAGCGATGACACATCTGAAAAAAGCAGGAGGATTTGTTTAAAGTGAGCTGCTTGGGTTTTTCAGTGTGTGTATATATAGAATTGCCTGGAAGTAGTAAATAGAATTAAACACTGTGGTTCTGAAAAACAAAATTCTCAGGGCTGTCTGTTGATTTCAAAGCTGATGAAAACAAAGCAGGCTTTGAAATCTTTCCTCGCAGAGCTTCCCCCTCCTCCCTTATCATATGAAAGATGGGCTTGATAATATTTGGGTTTTCTTCTTCTTTTGAAAAGTTGAAAAAATGCTGTTTTCTCAGTTAAGAGGAAAATCCCGACATTTTTAATAAGGTCAGTGTAACATCTTCATTAGCAAATGCTGAAAAAACTTGATGCAGATCTGGAACTTGACCAGGAAAAACTTCAGTGTCTACCCAAAATAGAGAGTCACGTTTGCAACAGGTGTGTGAACCAGTACTGCTTCCCTAAAATTACTGGTTCTGGAATAGCCTACTCCAGTTTAGGGACTGGCTGCCATGTTTTTAAGTAACTCTCAAACTCAAGTGGTTTTTGTTTGTTTTCCTGGGCCAGTGCCTGGCCCTGGGCTCTGTGAACGCTGGGGCTGGGCAGGGCTCGGTGTTGGGTTTGGTGGTTTCCTTTCAGATGATGGAGCAGCTGGAAACAAAGGGAGGGACTGGCAACCTGGGAAGAGGTGTAGAGCTCACCATGAGGAAATGCAGGTGGATGTTAATGGACAGACAGCCTAAAATAAGACAAAACCAAAAATATCCAACCCACTAAGTCTGTGCTCTGTTGGAATTTTGTCTACAAATGTCACAACGAAGCTGTTAGGCGCTGAGCACTTTAAAGCCTGTCCTCCACTATGGATCCCAGACACACGTAAAACGCCTCTGCCCAGCTTTTTGGAGCTGTGGATGGTATCTGGACAGCCCTGACCCTCCTGACTGGTCTGAAACCACAGACTCCAAAGACATCTCTTCCCTCCTCCGTGCTGTATCTTCTCCAAGTCAGGGTTGCCCCAGCCCATCTCTCAGTGTCTCTCCACTGTGCTACAGACACTGGGGTAACACCAAAGGCACAGATACATCAGGAAGACCAATTGTTTGCAATTATATATTCTGCATTTTAAATGATCTTTGATTTCCTGGCAGCTCCCCAGGGTATCGCCCCCTGTAATTCTGTCTAAATAATGTTTGTCAGGTGAAGCCACATCTGGGCAGCAGACAGACCAGTCCACAGAGCGCTGCTCCTCACTGGGGACTTCCGAAACCCGCCGGCCGATCAATCTCCACAACTCACTGGATGAGAGATGGAATATAATGTAGGTCATTATTTCTTCCCTATGTGTGAAAATGAATTATTCAGTAAAGATTAAGATCCTTTTTTATTATGACACTGAATTTATAGAGCATACAAAACATAAATGCAGATTTCTCTAGCACTGGAGAGATGAACTTTTTCTCTGGGCAGTGCGAGGTGGACGCAGCCACTTGGCATCGCTGCACGGCAAAGAGGGGATGTCCAAAGAGCCGGAGCACTGGGCTGTAGCCTGGGCAATTAGGACCTGCCCTGAGCTCCGCTGCCAGCCTGCTTACCTGCCCATAGCATTCCCAAACCCCCCTAGCTGGTTTAGGAGCACAAGATCTCTTTGTTTCAGAAATCAGGCTCTCGGGAGCCATATATCTTCACAGGGATTGGGGGTCTCACGTCGCCTTGACCTTAAAAATGCTGATCTTAACAAACTCTGCATCTCAGTCTCTGATCTGAAACAAGAGTTGCCAAAATTGAAAGGCAATTGGTGAGGCTGAAACCTGCTAATGAGAGGCGGTGCTGCGTGAGTACATGGACAGACATGGTCTGTCTACAGAGCCACTGTGGAGAATTTGGGCTGGTTTGCACCAGTAGCGGTAACTTTCCTTGTTATTGGAATAAATGCTCCAACTTTTAATTGTGCAGCTTGGGAGAACATTACCCCTGACCGGCAGTTACGGATGTCGGCTTTGCAGTTCATTAGCTGCTTCCCAAAGTCCACTGGGAGTTTGGATTTTTAGCACGAACATTAGAGGTCGGAGAGAAAGAGAGCAGAGGGCAAGCCTGCAAACTCTCCTTGGGCTGGAGAGAAGCCTGTGATCAGGGCTGGAACAGCACCTTTGGGGATGGGTGCTGTCACGTGCCAGCCAGGGAGCAGGACAGCGGGTCCTGCTTTGTCACCCATGGGCACGGGCACTGAACGTGCCCCTGGAGCGTCCCTGATGCCGTGGGTGTGGCTTTTGCTCCCTGACAGCTGTGGGTGCAGAGAAACAGCAAAACTGTCTGAAACTGGGCACCTGCCTGAACCCAACCTTGGCTCTGGGAGAGGCCAGAAAGAGAATGTACCGATAAAGTCTTCCAAAGCCATTTGACCTGTAATGTTTGCTGATAGGTAACAGTGGAGATTTCCTTTTAATGTATAGAAACCCAAATTTCTTTGTGAGCCATAAGGAGCTGCGCTGAAGTTCCCTCTGTCCATCAGCAATATCTGCCTTGTGCCTGTTCATTCTGCAACCCCTTTAAAATTCTGCACTGCAGCCAGAGAGATTAAAGGGCAGGAACCACACTCCTGACTAGTGTTTTCCCGGTGATTATTACAAGAAATAGCTAAAATCTAAAGGAAGCTCAGAGGGGTGAGAAAAAGACTGTTCTTTAATCCCCCCACCCCCCTTTCCTTTGTGGGTTGGTGCCGCTCACCCCACTGGGGCAGGGCCAGGTCAGCCCCTCTCCTGGCTGGAGCAGTTGGGGTGTTCCCTGCCCGCCTGGGGGAGCGAAGCCTGCCCTGCTGCCGAACCAGAGTTCAGCACTTCATGGCAAAGCAAACCCAGTAAAGGGAATTACGTCCCATTTTACAGGGGTCGGCAGCAGAGCATGGAGGGGAGCGTTTCTCCATTGGGCCTGACCGCCCAGCCCTGCACACACCTGCTCATTCCCACCTCGTTCATTAGTCCCTGCTGGAAAGTACATCCACATGCTGCCCCCACCCCCCAATAAAAATATAATCCCTGAGCTGGAAATAGCTGGCCACCCCAAAATAGCTCTTGCAGGCACGGCTGCTGAGCCAGGAGGGCTTTGGTTGGGAGGCACTCGGTCCTGGGTGAGTGGAGGTACTCAAAATCCATGGATGTCTCTGAAAATGTAGGGCAACATGGCTCAGTCCCTTCGGGCGGGCAGCCCTCGCTCCTGTGCAGGGCTCCTTAATTTATGGGAAGCCGATTGCTTTTACCTTGGATAATTACACCAATACCTGGCAGCCCCATCACCGCTCTTGCCTGACACTGCGACGTGTCGGTCAAATGCTGAGTGTGAAATGCAGGAGCTGAGGGCAGACGCTGGCAGCTGGCTGGGCACTGCCTGCCAGTGCCCAAGGGGTGCTGCTGCCGGAGCCTTGGGAAGGGGGGCACCAGGATGTGGGACATCAGGACATGGGGGCACCGGGAGGTGGGGACATAGGGAAAGGGGGGCACAGGGATGCTGGAGCCCTGGAACGTCGGGGCTCTGGGATGTGGAGGAGCCCCAGGACACAGGGGCACTGGGATGCAGTGGCCCTGGGGTGTGGGGACACCGGGGCACTGGGATGCAGGAGCCCCAGGCCGTGGGAATGGCAGGCACCAGCCGCTCTCTTTGAGCAGCCCCACAAAGCTGTAGGTTAAACCCGGGATGTTCGCAGGGTCCGGCACAGCGGGTGCGACACCCACGCTTGGTGACGGGATAAACGACACCGCTGAGTAACGCCCGAATTTCTCCCGAGCCCCTAAAACTTAATTTCCCTTTCCTGGGCACCCAACGGGCGCTTTCCAACAGCCCCTGGAATTATTCTCCGACAATCCTCCCGGCCCTGCCGGGAGTGGGGAGCAGAGCAGCGGGGACGGCGGAGAGGGGCCACTTTCAGTGCAAGAGCCCCCCCTCGGTACAGCCCGGGGGTGGCGGGGACACGGAGCAGCCCCAGGGCAGCCGGGCGGGCTGTGCAGGAGCGGGCTGTGAGGGAGCGGAGCCCTAGGGCAGCCGGGCGGGCTGTGAGGGAGCGGAGCAGCCCCAGGACAGCCGGGCGGGCTGTGCGGGAGCGGAGCAGCCCTAGGGCAGCCGGGCGGGCTGTGAGGGAGCGGAGCAGCCCCAGGACAGCCGGGCGGGCTGTGCGGGAGCGGGGTGTGAGGGAGCGGAGCAGCCCCAGGACAGCCGGGCGGGCTGTGAGGGAGCGGGTCCCGGACACGCGTGGGGCGCGGGCGGGCGGCGCGCGGAGAGGGCGCGGTGACGTCACAGTGACGTCACAGAGAGCCACGCGCCGGCGGCGGCCCCGCCCCCGGGAGGGAGGAGGGAGGGGAGG